>JARQOC010000003.1:597523025-597654309 GCA_033576535.1 Allobates femoralis | reverse complement strand
GCTGTTATTTTTCCTGCATTCACTAAATTTTGGCTTGTTTATTTTTTTAAATCCCCATACAGTTTCAGCGATAGGGGCCTTTTCTTCGGTGGAAGTTTTATGGTCTTTACTTTGGGACATTGTTCACATGGTAAAGAGGCAGAGAACACCCTTGGTAAAGACCAGAAAAATTAGCTCTAAGCTACGTTCACATGCTGTGTAATTGCCGCATTTTATTTCCGTGGGCATTTTTCCTGTGATTTGTGGCCACGCTATTTAGCGCAGATAAAAAAAAAACGTGATGCATTCACACACCGCGTTTTTTTACGGCCACATTTTTACCCCAGGAGCGCAGGCCGAAGTGATGTCACATGGGGGCAGGAATTATCCTGTCCCTGTGTGATATCTGTGCACTTTCACTTTCGCATTGTATCTACATACACTGCAAAAGTGAACTAAAAGAAAGCAATGTGTATTAAAAATAATTAAAAAAAAATAATTACCTCTCCACCGAGTGTTCCAGGATGTGAGGCGTACACGTCCGATCGCTGCAGGACCTTAAGGCTATGTGCGCACGGGGGCGGGTTAGTGGCGGCGGCGGCTGGGCGGGACCCGACAGGAAGCTCCGGAGCCGTCCACCGGCTTCCTGTCGGGTCCGTGCTGCGGGTGACGGGCGGGTGTGCGGCGGTGCACAGCGGGTTAGCGCCGGCGATTCTGCAGCGGCTGGAAGCAGCACATGATTCTGCTTGCAGCCGCTGCAGAACCGGCCGGAATATAGAGCATGCTCATTCTTTGCTAACCCGCTGGGAACCCGGCGGGTTAGCAACGGATGAGCATGTGTAAACCGCCGCTGTGTGCACAGCGGGTGTCGGTTTACATAGGTTTCTATGTTAATCCAAACGCCGGTTTGGATTAACATAAATTTGCATGAAATTTATCTAAACCGACCGGCGGTTTCCGCTGCTAATCCGGCCCTAAAACTCCCTGTGTGCACATACCCTAATCAGCTGACTGGTAGCAAACTGATCAGCTGATGTGTCACCTGACACCTTCAGCTGAGCGGTTTAAACCGCCCACCAAAACCGATCAGCTGATGTGTCACATGACATCATCAGCTGATCGTGACGTGCAACATCAGCTAAGCAGTTTAAATCGCCCGCCAAAACCCATGGTTTTGGTGGGCACATTAAGCCAATCGGCTAATGGTGCATGTCACGATCAGCTGATGATGCCACATGACACATGAGCTGATTGGTTTTGGCCAATCACAACTTTAAGGTCCTTGAAGCAATCGGACGTCTTCTCTTCAGGTTCAGCCCCTCAGGGCAGCCGGCGGACAGGTATTTTATTTTTTATTTTGAATACCTTTTGTTAACTTTTATTTCTATTTATTTTATTTGTATATACATACACTGTGAAAGTGAAACTCCGGTGGCACATGGGGGGAGGAACACAGGATTACTTCCCCCAGCGCCCACGATTATAGGTGCTGGAATAGGCATTGTCCGATAGACAATGCGTATTCCAGTTCCTTATAATGGTGCCTATGGAAGAAAGCGCACGCATATTTGCGCAAATAATTGACATGTTCCTTATCTTTACGCACGCACTTTCTCCTGCAAAAGCTCGGCCAAAAAAAAGTGCAGGGTCTGTATGGCAAAAGTGAATTTCCATTCACTATGCCGGCAAAAGCAGACGCAGATGCACTTTTGTGGGAAAAGCGCGTGTAAAAAAGCGCAAAAATTAAGCTATGTGTGAACGCAGCTTAAAAAGTCCCATGTATATGGAACCAAAGGGAGGATTTAAAAAATAAAAACATGTTCTAAAAAAATATACATACTCTGAGGAGCTGTGGGAAAAATAAAGCAAATCCTGGTGACAGGTCCTTTTAATTTTACTTCTGAGTAGTTTATAGATTTTTACTAATCATAGGAGATGATTTTAATTTTCAGTTAATTCATGTAATTTCCTTTTTGAAAATCGTAGTAATTTATTACTGAACCCTTATCTCTCCACAGCCGAGTTAAACACAATTGCTCCCATCATTTCCAATTTCTTTTTGTGTTCGTATGCTCTCATCAACTTCAGTTGCTTCCATGCATCCATCACCAATTCTCCCGGTAAAGACAAAACTTTATTTCATTTTTCTCACTTTTTATGTGTATGTTTTTTTTTATATATAAGGTAGATAGGTCGATAGATAGGATAGACATATACAGTATGTGTGTTTTTCACTGAGTTCCCCATATAATTTCTATCTAATGTCTTATAGGATGGCGGCCATCATTCCGGTACTACAACAAATGGACCTCCCTTTTTGGTGCTGCAGTGTCAGTGGTCATTATGTTTCTTCTGACGTGGTGGGCAGCTATCATTGCTGTAGCAATTATTGTCATACTCCTAGGTTATGTCACCTACAAAAAGCCTGGTAAGAATGATTACCTTTATTCCATGTCAAATAAGGAAACAAACTCCTATATCTTTTCAGCTTAACTATCAGGACTTGCAGTATTAACCAAGTTGTCTTCTGCACCATTAGATGTGAACTGGGGGTCTTCTGTGCAGGCTGGGGCTTACAGTATGGCACTAACCTACAGTGTAAGTCTCACTGGAGTACAAGAGCATGTCAAGAACTTTAGGTATGTAAGTTAATATAATGCTGAATAACCACACTGTCAACAGTGTACAATGCATTAACGTCTACTGTTTTTCCTTACTGCTAGACCACAATGTCTCGTGCTAACTGGACCTCCCAATTTTCGTCCTGCTTTGGTTGATTTTGTCAGTTCTGTTACAAAAAATACAAGTTTGATGATTTGCGGGAATGTTGTAATTGTGAGTATTAGATATTGGAACTTAATTGTATTGAAGTATAAGTTCATTGTCTAGGAGATCAACCACTTACTGCTGAATGTCTTGTAATAACCGGCCTGAACAATGGCCAAGATTAGGAGGTAACAGCACAACCCAGTGTGTGTGGTCAACATCAAAATATGACTTACAACCTCAAAAGAAACAGTAGCAAATTGTCTCTAAAGCAATGAGTTGTAAAATAAATAAATAAAAGTCAATATCTCAAAAATTATTGAAGTTTGTAAGAACCAGTAAATTACGTAAATCATAAAATTGCTTGTATTTACAACCAGTACCAACAATACTCATTTATAAAGATGGGAACAACCCTTCAAATGTATTTAATTACATGAATGTAAAGGATTAATAAAAAAAAGAAAATGTCCCTAAAACCAAACTGCTGAATTTATGACAAGGGCTTATTCACAGGACTCTGACAAGGTCCCAGACTCAGATGGACAGCTTCGATGGTTAAACACTAGAAAGGTGCGATCATTCTACAGTGTGATCCAGGAAAAGTCATTAAGAGCTGGAGCCAAAAGTCTCATGCAGGTACAAAGAGTTACCACCTTAATAACGTTTATTTAAATAATTATTATGTATGACCTCCATGATTTTTAAAGGGTTTGTCCACCACTTGGACAAGCACTTCTCATTTCCCATGTTCGTAACCATAAAAGTAAAAAAAAACTCTAATCACATCTGGTGCTGTCTCAGTTATAGCAGTGTCAGAATTTGTGTTCATGGGGCTCAAGTGACATTTTTATGAGCCCTGCACTCAATCAGCGCCAATTTCTTTCACCCCAGACTTGAACATGTAAGTAATAAACAGGAAGTTTGTGTCAGTCATACTGTAGATCTCACTTCCTGTTAATTACTCATGAGTCCAAAGGTGGGGATAGAGAAACCAGCGCTGATTGAGAGTCATAACAATGTCACATAGGCCCAGAGAACATAAGCTCCTACACTGATGGAACTACTGTGGCACAGTAGTGGGCAACCCCTTTAAGGGCTGCACCAAGTCTTTATGCATGAAACAAACAAGTTAGCAACCGCTTTTTGAGGTCTTGTGACATTTCAATTCCATGTGGTGCCATTGAAATGGGAAGGGGATTTCTTAGTTAAGTAATGCTTTTTTTATAGTCAATTGTCAGCTGGACGGTTAACATAACCTGTATTGGCGTCATAATCAAATATGCTACCAACCCTATGGGTAAATTATCCTAGGGGCGGTGCTAAGCAGGACATACTCAAAAAGCATAATGTACAAAAAGTTATGCGAGTACCAAGCAAATAAATTCAAGCACTTTATTAAGAAAAACTTGAAAGAGAGGATGGATACAGAACAAAAGGAAGTAGTCATCCAAAATTGTGGGCAAAACCTTCCATATAAGTGATTGTTACAGTGCCAAAATTACAAGGGTAGAACAAACAAAGGGGTTATCCATGCAAGGATCCTGCATTATATTGTGCCACAGGTTAAATAACAATACAGTTTATAGTATAAGAGGCTATATAAATACCAGCCTCAAGAAAAGTGACCAGTGCACAAAGGGTATTGTAGGTAACAGGTACCCAGCCTGCAGTCTCAAAGTGCAAATGCATAAATAGTAGCAGTATTTGTAAACATTATATGTAGTGAAACAAAAAACAGGCTGAGACCTAGTACCTTTACAGAATGTCGACCCAGGAACTGCACATTCGATGGTTAAATATGCCCAACAATTGGATCCAGAGGACAGACCAGTAACATCCCTACGCGTTTCTCCTGCTCAGTGCAGGTTTCATCAGGGGAGAGTAAAGGTTCCAGTGTGCCTACCACAATAGAAATGGGCCTTTTTATAACCCCCATAACCTCTTTAGTAAATGGATTGATCGCCTGCACCTGCCATCAGTAACGGCGCACATAGCCAGAAGCCACGTCCCATTCTAATGACGTCAGCGTCCGGAGGCCAAAGCGCATGAGCGGGGACACATCACCATGGCTCCCGCGCATGCGTAGACCCCCGTGAGGACGCAAACGCCCAGCAGAGGGACCGCAGCCCTCCCACAATGTGCGCACAGTGGCTAGAAACAGGGTTAAAGGATCTTAAAGTACACATACACATAAATGACAATATATAAGCCCCTATATGAACAACATAATTAAAATTTAAGGAGACATATCCATATTAGCAATCCAATGTTTTCTCCATATCAGGGGGCGATCATTATCAACTTGTGGGAAATGAAGATAGAATCCAGAGGTATCTGCCACAATCATCCATTTAAAAGCAGAGGGAAAGGTTCATTTAATGAAAGTCCATAAAGTGTGAAAAGCTCAAATACAATATGAGGGAAAAACAATTAAAAACCAGAACCAGAATAGAAAAAGAAGAAAAGAAAAAAAGAAAATGAGAGAAAAAAAGGAAAAAGAATAAAAGGAGGGACAAAAGAAGCACAAATCAACAACAGTAGTAGTTCAAATCACAAAAAGGAAGCAAAGGACAAGGATTCACTGAGTCCATATGCGATAACAGTATTTAGGGTAGCTATCCAACGATCCTCGCATTGTGCGAGTATTCTCCTTAGATTGCCCCCCCCCCCCCCTAATTCCACCCCTGATTAAATCAATCCCACGGAACTTCAAGCAGCTGGGATCACAGCCATGTTTTTCTTTAAAGTGCCGTGGGATTGTTTTTAACAAAGTGTCATCGGTCACTTGTCTGGTTCCTTAAATGGAAGGTTTTGTCCACAATTTTGGATGACTACTTCCTTTTGTTCTGTATCCATCCTCTCTTTCAAGTTTTTCTTAATAAAAAGCTTGAATTCATTTGCTTGGTACTCGCAAAACTAAGTGTCAGCTGGACACTTGATTAGTGAATAAATAGACTGACCTTCTGGTTGAATTTTTGTTCAATAGAATTTTGTTATTCTAAACTTTAGCTTTGCTCCTGATGCTTTCATTGGTGTGTAATCATGTTTGCAAAATGCTCTTTTGCATTTTTTCAGAAAATTAATTTTTTTGTGTGCAAAATAACAAATCTTTACAAAGTAGTATGGTATCCCATAGAAAATTTTGATTATGAAAGGAAAGATTTTCTGACAAACCTGTTGGGATGTACTCATTTATGCTGAGTATTGTACATATACAATTACAACCAGCTTGTGAAAGAACTCACTTGTAATTACAATCAGCAGCAAATCATATGTTCTATCCATACAGGTCTCTGGTCTAGGTCGTTTAAAGCCAAACACAGTAGTGTTGGGTTATAACTGTAATTGGCAACAGGCTCCAGGACAATACATAGAGGAATATGTGGGAATCATTAAGTGAGTAGAATCTCAATTTGAAGACAATTCTTTGATCTGCAATGTATAATGTATGTTTGTCTGAATATCATGTGCCTGATTCATCATTGCATTTTGTCCAGTGTTTTGACATGAAAAACTCTCAATTAGTGACTTTTTTGATTTGTGAAAAAATTTGTCAAACGATTTACGCCTTTTTTTTAAAGTCGTCTTTTTTGGTTTAGGTAGTTTTATGATTTGTATGTCATTGCAACTTTTCTGATTTATCAAATGTTACTTTTTAAAAAGTCTCAAAATTTGGCGCAAATGTACTTCAGTACCCAATTTCTGGAGTGATTTTATGTAGGTGCTATATTGACACAATTCATTTACCATTTTAGCAAAATGTGCTACTTTTTCTGCTATAAAGACAGAATGGTTAATAGACAAAAAAAAATGTTGAAAATTATGAAGCACATGGGCCATTTTTATGTACAGCCGAGACACAAAAAGCTGCAAATGATGAATCGAGACCTATGTATTATAATGTACTATATAGAAAAACTGGAAGGCAAAAAGCAGAGATCGGGTCTTATTACAGAGAAAACAGAGAAACAAGATAATGAATAGGGATCCTTACCTGAGAGGGTTGTGATAAAGTCACAACGCTCTTAGTAGCTTAATCACGATGGCTGCGGCAGTCCCCACAAAAATGGTCAGCAAAAAAAGGGAGAAACAAAAGAGCTAACACCACATGGCCATTAAAGTGTACCTATCACTTGATTTGGGCGTGTGAAACTAAAAGAGCCTCCTTCAGCAGCACCTATGCTGCATTTTTAAGAAGGTGGTTATTATGCCCTGACTCCCCCTGTACACCTAATAAATAAGTTTTAAAAACATCCTGCCCTGTAGGATAATTGCCTGTTTCCGATCTGATGGGCTTGATTGTAGCTTGGTCTGTTCAACCTCTCCTCACCATCCATCCTGCATATCTTCTCCATCTGACAGTTTATTCTTCTATATGACATCCAAATCGTACATCTGCGCAGAGGATTCTCAGGATTGTGAAGGCGCACTGGGCACTGGAGCTGAGGCCTTAGCAGTTCACGCATGCGCAGAACAGTTTTAGGCTCTGCCCAAAGTAGGGCAGAGTACTCTGTTTAGGCACGATCCTTAGAAGCCTCTGCGCAGGCGCAAGATTTGGATGTCATTTAGGAGAAGAGGCTGTCGGGCGGTGATGAGAGGTGGGATAAACGGCAAGGAGAGGGGGACATACCAAACTACAATCAAGTCCATCGGACTAGAAACAGCTTATTATCATACAGGGCGTGAAGTTTTTAAAACTTATCTATTAGGTGTACAGGGGGAGTCAGGGCATAATAGCCATCTTCTTAAAATGCAGAATAGGTGCTGCTGAAGGTGGCACTTTTAGTTTAAAAGGCCCAAATCAGGTGACAGCTTCACTTTAAATGGAATAACATCAAAATATTAAAATGTGATTTTTATTTCGGAAAAAAAAATGTCCCCTTCTTCAGGAGTGACATTGACTTTGGTAATTTTACTCCTGAAGAAGTTGACGTTTTTTCTCTGAAGTTGACATGTTTTTTTCTCTGAAACGTGGAGGGAAATAAAAATAATTTTTTAATATTTGATGTTTATTTCATTTAATGGCAGCTCCGTGTTAGCCCCTTTTATTTCTCTCTTTTTTTTGTAGAATACTGTTAATTATGACCTTCCTTCTCTGAATTGCTCTATTATATCTTTGGTTTAGCAAACTTTTTCCTCCTGAATTTATAATCTGTGATTTATTTTTCTGTACTTGAGCTTTCACCATTTGTTAGTGCATAACTTCTACTCTTTTTCACAGTGACTCCTTTGACTGTCTGTTTGGTGTGTGCATTCTACGCATAAAGGATGGCCTGGATGTGTCACAGAATATGCAGGGGCAATGTAAGTAGGATGTGGGCTATATGACAAGATAGTAAGGATTATGAGTAATCTATGGGTACCCTTGGTCATTATGCAAAAGAGATGTTGAGCACTTCAGTAATAAAGTAGAAGAGCTACAATCTTTGCAATACGGAACCAAAATCCATAGCTACAGCTTCAGCCCATCTTAATCAGCTCCAATTCTAATTGTACTGCCGCACTGGCCAGAATGTGGGTACCAAAAAATTATTCAGATAGATATCACTCAAGTGTCCGTAATAAACAATTATTACATACAGTAGATATGAAAAACCGACGCATTACGGCTGATCTACCAGTATGCATAGTGTGAGGTAGCGCTTACTGAGCGTGTTGGGGAACACTCACTTAGCTGCACAATTCCAACCGGTTTATTAAAGACATCATCACACCGACTATAGTATAGTCAATCTCCATGCCTCGGCAGGAATAGTACACACTCAGCCCAGAACCTTTCTATGTCAGCTACACCCGCCCAGCTTCAGATACATCCCTCAGCAAAGTAATAACATCAATGTCCATATAAAATATAGTCTTTTTCCTTAGTGGGGTCGAGCCGCTTCTACTAGCTCTGTTCTGTCAGAGCTGTAATTTTAAGGTTCTCTAGATGTGGTCACCAGTCATTGTGAGTTCCAGGGATAACTGCTTCCCAAGCACTGAGACCCAGTCTCCTGACTGTTTGTCTTTCCAACACACCAAGGCCAGCTCCACTCTCAGGGATGCATGTTTGCCATGTGGACTACATGTGCATGAATTTGGTCCACATGACACATCACACCCCACATGGCCAGGAAGGAGTCGCATTATAACAGATGTGAAACACTCATTGGAGGTATGTGATGTTCAGTCCCTCCCCTCACTTCTGAACATCCTATGAAACCAGCCCTTAAAATAATACAAGATTCCTGGTACTTTAAGCCTCAGTGAACTATCTGGTTCCATATCGTATCAGATCTCCATCTGTGCGAACATACCGGCTATATACATTGCTGGTATACCTCACACTAGGAAATGTGAAATCCTTAGTATATATAGATTGAGATGCTTTAATGTTTTAGAAGTATAAAATCTAATTCTGCAACAGTAGCTTTACAACACAGTTAGTTTAGGTATGCAGCATATCCAAAGTAAAAATGAATATTTGCATAATGCAAAAAAACATCAATTCACAATGAACACAGATGTCCTACTATTCCTTCAGATAACTTAGCCTTCCAAGATTCAGATGATGAGGCCATATCTAATAAAGAAACAGAAAAAGGTAAGAACTTTCTATATTATACCATGGGGCAATGTTTTAACTACTGTGCTGTGATGATGATACTAATTATTTAATATCATGTCTGATCATCATTTCTAGAGCATCCAACGATAATGCCAGAGATAACGAATCAAACCAACACTAAATTCCAGAGTCGTCAAGGCAAAAAGAGCATTCATATTTACTGGTTATATGATGATGGAGGTGAGAGCAATTACATTTTTTTTGTGATAGTACTTTGTGGTCTATAAGATACAGCTAGGTTTTACAGGAGGAAAACACGGGAAAAATTTGGAAGAAATGATGTTGTCATGATGTACTGTTATGGGGGAGATCACTGTTGTAGGGTTAATGAAACTGTTATGGAGGTATTGTCCCCCCAAACTGGGCCCCTTCCAGATATTTATGTCCCCCATCCTGGTGTATACAGGGTGGGCCATTTATATGGATGCACCTAAGTAAAATGGGAATGGTTGGTGATATCAACTTCCTGTTTGTGGCACATTAGTATATGAGAGTGGGAAAACTTTTCCAGATGGGTGGTGACCATGGCGGCCATTTTGAAGTTTTTTTTTCATTTTGCATCCAACTTTATTTTCTGATCATCATAATGGGAGACCCAGACAATGGGGTTTAGGGCACTGCCCTCCGTAGGCCACACTAGGTACTACAAGTTTGTAGACACCGCCCCCTCCGCTTATAAACCCCTACCGCAGGGAATATCCTCAGTTTTAAACTTAGTGTGCTCGGAGGAATCACACGCTTTGCTTGCACATCACTGCATTCTCACAGCTTACGTGATGGCGTCTGAAGACAAGGTAGGTCCCGGTCGGGGACCTCCGGCAGTCTCCCTGTTCGCCCTTGGGGAACACACAGGTTGAGGTACCGGAGGGCCCAGAGCCTGGACACGTTGTGTCCTCCCGGTACGCTGCCGTGCTCCTTCACATCCCTCCTTGGGGGGCTCTGGGAAGTGGGAGACAGGAGCCTTGCACAGCTCCGCTCCGTCCGAGGTTTCCCTAAATGGTGCTTACAGACCGGACTGGAGCCAGCCCAGTCCGAGGCCTCCCTAAAGGTGCTTACAGACCGGACTGGTGCTGAAACCCCTGTCCGAGGCCTCCCATATATGGTGCTTACAGACCGGACCGGCACTGAGGCTCCGGTGTCTCCGGTGTGCCTGGGGGTAGTGTCTGACACTATGTGTTTTGACACTCAGACCGCGCGCAACCTTTGGGTCCGCGGTTCTGGCGGTGTACCCTGTGCTGGGGTCACTATAGCTGACCGCCCTGTATGTCACAGGGGCTGCGGCTGCGGGCTACAGATTTTGTCTGCAGCCCTGGGTATAGTGTGATGCTATATCTCCCGCGCTGCGGGCTCCAGCACCAGATTATTAAGATGGCTGCTTGGAGAGATGTGGAGCAGCCCATGGGATGACGTCATCGCTGGGCGTGTGTGGTGTGCTTCCCGCGTGTTTTCGGCACCGCCCACGACTTGTCTGGCGGCGGCCATCTTCTCCTCACTTCCCTGTTGGGATTGAATGAGTGCATTACTGAACGCTCCCGGGAGAATACGATCCTTACCCTCGCGGAGGCCACACACACACCGCTCCCCTCCACCGCATTGAAGCGGTCGGTAAGCCGCCGGTGTTCCGGTTTCCTACTTGGCTTATTTTTCTCTTCTGCTGTCGGCATGTCCCCAGCAAAGAAGAGCGCTGCTAAGGCAGACAACTCTACCACTACCTGTGCTACATGCAACGGGACGCTGGTTGGGGGGTCCTGCAATAACTGAGGACGCCCAGAGGCCCGGACTGATGCTGCAGAGGCTGCAGCTCCGGTGCTGTACCCTGAGGTTCAGGTGATCCCAGGGCCATGGGAGACACAGAATAAGATAAATGACTCTGTGTTGTCCAAGCTGTCCTCCATGTCGCAATCCCTGGAGGCACTGACTAGGAGACTGGAAGGTCCAGCTGCTCCCTCAAGTTACCCCCGGGTGTCTCCCCTTGTTGCCGCGAGATCCCTTAAGCGGGCTCGCCGGGATGAATCACCCGAGATCCAGAACCTCTCTGAGGAGGAGCGTCACTCTGACGGTGACGAGGATGATGGGGGTTCAATACTTGGGTCTATGTCAGAACCACCTGACGGGGTGGAGGATTTGGTATCCTCCATAAACGAGACTCTTCATCTCGTGGCACCCCCTGAGGAGGTGGACCTCCATCCGAAGGAGGCTTATCAATGGCTGCAGCCAGAGGCTCGCTCATGTGGCTCCTTTATGGACCACACTAACTTTGGAAGGGTGGTTAGAGCACCCAGGGTTCACCCTGGGCGGCGTTATGTCCGCAAATCTAGGGACACTCGCTTCCCCTTCCCACAGGAGGTGCTTCAGGAGTGGTCGCAGTCCCCGAAGGTGGACGCTTCCATGACCAGGATTGCTGCACGCTCCCTATTCTCTGCCTCTGATAGCTCCTCATTGAAGGACGCGACGGATAGACAGGTCGAACAACTCGCCAAGTCTTCCTATGAGGCTGTGGGGTCTTCATTTGCCCCTAATTTTGCCACGGTCTGGACCTTGCAGGCGATCACCGCCTGCTTGGATGGTATAACTGACCTGGCGGGGTCCAATTCAGAGGTCCTAGCGCTTACTGATAGGGCAAGGGCCTATGCAGATTACACCAGGACTGCGACCCTAGAAACTGCCACTCGCTCGGCTGTGGCTTCGGCCAATGCGATAGCGATCCGCAGGTTATTGTGGCTGCGTCTATGGGACTCAGATGCCACGTCAAAGAAGATTCTGCAGAATCTTCCGTTTTCTGGTGACAGACTGTTTGGTACTGAGCTGGATAAGCTGATAAAGGATGCTGCGGAGTCTAAGATCCCACAGAATAAACCCAAGCCACGGTATACCGTTAAAAGGAACCCTAAACAGTGGTCCTTTCGCTCCAGCTCACAGTCATCAGCCTCGTCCGCTCGCACGGACAGAGGGGGTAAGCCCTCTACTCAGTGGCGCCCCAAGGGTCGCCAGAAGAAGTCAACGGGGGCGGCGGCTGCCACTCCCAAACCCACTTCCGCATGACTCGCTCTCCAGTCCTGCCGCCCCACAGGTGGGGGGCCGCCTGTCCCGATTTCAGGACAGATGGTTACTCCTCGTTCAAGATCAGTGGGTCCGAGACGTAGTCTCGCGCGGCTACAGGATAGAGCTGACGTCGCGGCCGGCACACCGATTCCATCGGTCTGTTCCATCCCCGGAAAAGGCTCAGGCTTTTCATCTGGTGTTGGAGGGGCTCCGCAGAGACGGAGTAGTGATCCCAGTGCC
The DNA here is from genome assembly GCA_033576535.1 of Allobates femoralis. NCBI lineage: Eukaryota > Metazoa > Chordata > Amphibia > Anura > Aromobatidae > Allobates > Allobates femoralis. Next base: position 597,641,672 of record JARQOC010000003.1, on the reverse strand, counting down.
TTCCGGAGAGAGGTTCAGGGGTTTTTACTCCAACCTCTTTATCGTCCCGAAGAAGGACGGCTCCTTTCGCCCGGTTCTGGACCTCAAGTTGTTCAACCGTCACGTGTTGGTTCGGAAGTTCCGCATGGAATCCCTGCGCTCCGTGATCGCGGCTGTGTCGCAGGGAGACTTCTTAGCGTCCATAGATATCCGAGACGCTTACCTTCACGTGCCCATTGCACCAGCTCATCAGCGCTGGTTGAGATTTGCAGTGGGGGACGAACACTACCAGTTCGTGGCGCTGCCCTTCGGGTTGGCCTCGGCTCCGCGGATGTTCACAAAAGTGATGGCCTCTATGATGGCTCTCCTACATATGCAGGGACATGCCGTCATACCCTATTTAGACGACCTGCTGGTCAGGGCGCCATCAGAACATCTTTGCCGGAAGAGCCTAGAGGTGACCATGAAGTCTCTGGAACAGTTTGGGTGGCTTCTCAATGTCCAGAAATCAACCCTGGTTCCGACCCAGTCACTGACATATCTGGGCATGGACTTCCACACGGACTCAGCTCTGGTGTCCCTGCCACGAGCCAAACGGCTGGCCATCCAATCGGGAGTCCAAGATATACTCCTGTCCCCACAATCATCCATACGGGTGTTGATGAAGCTGGTGGGACGCATGGTGGCAGCAATAGAGGCGGTGCCTTTTGCACAGTTTCACCTCCGTCCTCTTCAGCTGGAAATTCTCCGCAGATGGGACAAGAGGACGATCTCGCTGAATCGGCTGATGGCCCTTTCACGATCGACCAGGGATTCCCTGCTGTGGTGGCTTCAGCCACATCACTTGTCACGGGGCCGGTCTTTTCTCAAACCGTCATGGTTAGTGGTGACCACCGACGCCAGTCTGAAGGGCTGGGGGGCGGTGTTCTTACACCACAGGGCTCAAGGCCTCTGGACTCAGTCGGAGTCGGCGTTGCAGATCAACGTGCTGGAGATCAAGGCGGTCTATCTGGCGCTCCTGGCGTTTCAGAAGTTCCTGTCGGGACAGCCCATTCGGGTTCAGTCCGACAATGCGACGGCCGTCGCATATATAAATCATCAGGGTGGGACCAGAAGTGCTCAGGCCCTCGCCGAAGTCCACCGCATTCTATCCTGGGTGGAGGACAACAACTGTCTGATCTCCGCAGTTCACATCCCAGGAGTCGAAAACTGGGAGGCCGATTACCTGAGCCGACAGGGAATGGACGCCGGAGAGTGGTCTCTTCATCTGGACGTCTTCCGGGACATCTGCAGCAGATGGGGCACTCCGGACGTGGATCTGATGGCCTCACGGCTCAATCATCAGGTGCCGCAATACATGGCGAGATCATGGGATCCTCAGTCTCTGGGGGCGGACGCCCTGATCCTGAGTTGGTCCGGATTCCATCTACCATATGTGTTCCCTCCGCTGGCACTGATTCCCAAGGTTTTGTGGAAGATCAGGACGGAGTGCAGCGTAGCCATTCTAGTGGCACCGGATTGGCCCAGGAGGTCCTGGTATCCAGACCTGTGGCAACTGTCCGGCGGACTCCGGTGGGCTCTTCCAGACCGCGCAGATCTACTCGCGCAGGGCCCCTTCTTCCACCTCAATTCCAAGGCCCTCAGATTGACTGCGTGGCTCTTGAGGCCTGGCTTCTGACATCCAGGGGATTCTCTCCTACTGTGGTTGCCACTATGAATCGGGCTAGGAAGCCTGTATCACGGAGGATTTACCACAGGACGTGGAAAATCTTTTTCTCCTGGTGTGCCTCTGGTGGACGGTCTCCGTGGCCCTTGTCCGTTACGACTCTGTTGGCTTTCTTGCAATCGGGTTTGGAATTGGGCTTATCCCTCAGCTCCCTGAAGGGTCAAGTATCAGCGCTTTCAGTGCTGTTTGACAGGCGTTTGGCGCTCCTTCCTAAGGTCCGTCAATTTCTGCAGGGGGTGTCTCGGGTGGTTCCGCCATACAGGCGACCGCTGGACCCTTGGGACCTTAACATGGTCCTGGCGGCTCTGCAGAAACCGCCGTTCGAGCCACTGAGGGAAGTCTCCCTCTCTCATCTGTCACAGAAAGTGGTCTTTCTGGTGGCAATTACATCTCTGAGACGGGTTTCAGAATTGGCTGCACTGTCGTGCAAGTCACCCTTCCTGGTAGTCCACCAGGACAAGGTGGTGTTGCGTCCGCGGGCAGAATTTTTGCCAAAGGTGGTGTCCACTTTTCACTTGAACCAAGAGATTGTGCTCCCATCATTTTGTCCCGCTCCTGTTCATCAGGTTGAGCGCGACCTTCACACTCTGGATTTAGTGAGGGCTGTACGCATTTATGTGTCCAGGACGGCCTCTTTCCGGAGTTCGGACTCTTTGTTCATCCTTACGGCGGGTCGCTGTAAGGGGTCCGCGGCATCCAAATCAACCTTGGCCAGATGGATCAAGGCTCCCATTCAAGAGGCTTACCGTTCGGCGGGTCTGCCTCTCCCGGTGGGCTTGAAGGCGCACTCGACCAGAGCCGTTGGTGCTTCCTGGGCTTTGCGACATCGCGCTTCAGCTCTGCAAGTGTGTCAGGCGGCAACCTGGTCCAGCCTGCATACATTCTCTAAGCACTATATGGTGCATGCCCATGCCTCTGCGGATGCAAGTTTGGGCCGGCGGGTCCTCCAGGCGGCGGTTGCCCACCTTTGAGGGGGACCGTGTATATCAACGTCTTTTGAGGAACTCTTCCCGCCCTGGGGTTTGCTTTAGGACATCCCCATTGTCTGGGTCTCCCATTATGATGATCAGAAAAAAGAGAATTTTGTTTACGTACCGTAAATTCTTTTTTCTTGAATCATCAATGGGAGACCCAGCACCCACCCAGTTGTTCCGTTGGATGTTTTTGCATTTGCATGTTCCCAGTTGGGACAGTTGATCCGGGTTGTTGGACCGTCTGTGCACGGTTTCTTTCCCGATGTTTCGGGTGTGGTTTATGTTGTCTCCTCGCAGCTTATGGACCAAACTGAGGATATTCCCTGCGGTAGGGGTTTATAAGCGGAGGGGGCGGTGTCTACAAACTTGTAGTACCTAGTGTGGCCTCCGGAGGGCAGTGCCCTAAACCCCATTGTCTGGGTCTCCCATTGATGATTCAAGAAAAAAGAATTTACGGTACGTAAACAAAATTCTCTTTTTTTTTCAATGGGAAGAGGGTCATGTGACACATCAAACGTATTGAGAATTTCATAAGAAAAACAATGATGTGCTTGCCTTTAGTGTAACTTTAATCTTTCATGAGTTATTTACAAGTTTATGACCACTTATAAAATGTGTTCAAAGTGCTGCCCAGTGTATTGAGTTGTCAATGCAACCCTCTTCTCCCACTCTTGACACACTGATAGCAACACCACAGAAGAAATGCTAGCACAGGCTTCCAGTATCCGTTGTTTCAGATACTGCACATCTCGTATCTTCACAGCATAGACAATTGTCTTCAGATGAGTGATGAGGCAAATTTTTTGTGAATGGTGAAGTTAATAAACAAAACCACGGCTATTGGTCTGACACTAATCCACAGTGGATAGATCCCTCCAAGACTGTTGGAATACAAAAATTGATGGTATGGTGTGGTATATGGGGTATAAAGATAGTGGGGCCATTTACATCAATGGTAACCTCAATGCCACTGGATATCTGAATCACGTAGCAATTTCAGATATCCAATGGCATTGTTTCCACGTTTCCATTGATGAAGAATGGCCCCACTATAAGATATATTACCGTATATACTCGCGTATAAGCCGAGTTTTTCAGCCCAAAAATTGGGCTGAAAAGTACCCCCTCGGCTTATACGCGAGTCAGTGCTGTATACCGATGTATACATCGGTACATACCGATGTATACATCGGTATACAGCAGCCCCCGTAATGCAGGGCCCCCCCAGCCTGACTCCGGTCACCTGTAAAGGAAACTATACTTATCACAGTGCCGCTGTCCGCGCCCGCTCGCACCCGCTCGCAGCTGCCGTACGCGATCCTCCATCTTTATGCGTCTTCTTCCTGTTTCTGTGCTCGTCGCAGGCAATGACGTCATTCCCTGCGACGAGCACAGGAAACAGGAAGAAGAGGCATGAAGATGGAGGATCCCGTACGGCAGCTGCGAGCGGGTGCGAGCGGGCGCGGACAGCGGCACTGTGCTAAGTATAGTTTCCTTTACAGGTGACCGGAGTCAGGCTGGGGGGGCCCTGGATTACGGGGGCTGCTATATACTACCGCTGGGGCTGTATACACCTCTGGGGCTGCAATATACTACCACTGGGGCTGTATACACCACTGGGGCTGCAATATACTACCACTGGGGCTGTATACACCACTGGGGCTGCAATATACTACCACTGGGGCTGTATACACCACTGGGGCTGCAATATACTACCACTGGGGCTGTATACACCACTGGGGCTGCAATATACTACCATTGGGGCTGTATAAACCACTGGGGCTGCAATATACTACCTCTGGGGCTGTATACACCACTGGGGCTGCAATATACTACCACTGGGGCTGTATACACCACTGGGGCTGTATATACCACTGGGGCTGCTGCTGTATACTACCACTGGGGCTGCTGGGGCTCCTATATACTACCACTGGGGCTGCTGTATACTACCACTGGGGCTGCTGGGGATGCTACATACTACCACTGGGGCTGCTGTATACTACCACTGGGGAGGCCTGTATACCACTGGGGGGGGCCTGTATACCACACTGCTGGGGGCTGTATACCTGTGCTGAGGTCCACCCTCGGCTTATACACGAGTCAATAGGTTTTTCCAGATTTTTGGGGCAAAAGTAGGGGGGTCGGCTTATATACGGGTCGGCTTATACACGAGTATATACGGTATATTCTTATCAAAAGATATTTCATATTGAACTAAAACTCTTGCTTATTTTTCTATTTTATGTTAATAATTATTCTCCAGGTCTCACTCTTCTTATACCTTACCTGCTAACTCGGAGAAAACGTTGGAGCCAATGTAAAGTACGAGTCTACATAAGAGGATCCCAGGAGAATGCAGAAGAAGAGAGAAAAGAGTACGTTTTTATTCACATACTATATGGGTGGCCAAAAGGTGGTCAAGTGGAGGACAGCAGTAGGGCAATAGTACCCTACCAATGTCCTTTATTTAATTTTTACCGGCAGAATGCAGATACTACTAGACAAGTTCAGGCTTGGATTCCAAGATGTTGTAGTGCTGACAGATATTGACCAGAAGCCCCATCCTAAAAAGTAAGTACAAGGAGAGGTCATAATGCATTTTACAGGCCTTTTTGTTAGTCACCTGATTTCTTGGAAATAAGAGGGCAATTTTAATAAGTAGTATACTGTTAAAATCATGTAGTTGATGTATATTTTTTTTTTGTTAGAAAATGAAAGATCTAAAACTTTGCCATCTCTAATGATCAGATCTTCTTATCAGGTGCCATATTAATCTCTTTTTCCTCTCTGTAATTAGCATGCAGTTATTTGAGGACCTTATTGCCCCATATAACATTGATGACCACAGGGGGAATGAACCAGATATCCCTCCCTGGAGTATCAGTGAAAAGGATCTTCTAAACCACTCAGCTAAGGTAAATATCATATATATTAATATGACTTAATACAGGGCACGTTGCACTTAAGTAAAAGAAAACGGTAGACTACCCCTTAAACCTATTACGTGAGCTCATGTGCTGTGCTCACATCCTCCCGGCACACATCTCAGCTGAGATGTGTAGCTAACACTGCGTGATCCATAGCACCGCGGCGGGGATTGCGTTGTTCCCTGTTGAGATAGAAGGTCTCGCGAAGCGATCACGGGGCCTCTGCTGTTACTTGGATAGCCCAGGGTCATCTGATGAACCCAGAAGCTGTCCTGAATCATTTCCTGCTGGTGATGAACCAGTGACTAACTCTGCAAATTCCAGTTGTCATTGCGCTTCTTATAAGAGTATGCCAGAAACACACTTTTTCTTGATTCTGAGCACCTCCACCTGGCAGTAAGCAGGCTTAACGCCTATCACAGATGACCCAGTTATGTCAGTAAATGATCATTTCCCCTATGTTCGGATATGCTGTAGCCCATGTGAACATAAGAGAAGCGATCAGATTGTGCAGTACTGATGCATTCTAGTGGGCAAAGTAAAGAAAAGAAAAAAAAAAAGTTTGTAAAAATATAAAAAAAAAAAACCTAAAAGTTCAAATCACCAACGTATCTCAACGAGATTCTCCAAATGAAAGTAAATGGGTGTGATAGAAAAAAAAATCACATAGCACACAACAAGCAACTTCTGGGGCCGCTCATTAAGCTTTATGCATATGCACTACAATGACCGGCAATGGCCAATCATAGATGCTCACTCTCTGTGAAAGTGTCTGTGATTGGCTGTTACACTCACACCGCGTCCCCACAATGTGTGTCAGTGTCTGTACTTGGCTGCCGTACACATTAGTGTATGGCAACCAACCTGCCTGCATATGAGTGCTAAATAAATAAATAATAGGAAAAAAATGCGTAGGAGTCTTCCGTATCTTTCATTCTCAGCACAAATAAAGCATATAGCATCAGGCTGCAGCCTCCAACTATGCACTTTATATTGGCTGAGTATCAAATATGGGATCTCCAAGCTGTGTTTTTATTAAATAAATAATTAAAAAAAGAAGGCAAGTGGAGGCCCCCAATTTGATAAAGCACATGGCTGAGGGTTGTTATTCTTACCCTGGGGCGGCACATAGTTATTGCCCCCCCAGGATAATAAAAGCAACCCGCAGCCACCCCAGAATTTGGTCCCTTCATTACATTCGCCAAGTCATGGCGCTTTACCCTACTCTCTCCAATGCCCTGTTGTGATGGCATTGGGGTGATAGAAGGGGTTAATGACAGTTGAGTATTGACAGCTTGTCATTAAGCTTTAAAGAGAACCTGACAGTTGAACTCAGCTAGACTTGTTTGACTCTGAAACGCTGCGGAGTATCAGAAAGAAACATACTTTAAAATCCAGAGACCGAGCCACACAGGAGACTAGTCATGACAGGCGGGTCTTGGTGCCTTCTGCCCACTCACTGTTTTGGATTGACAGGTCTCTGTCTACCTGTGTGTATAAAATCCAGAGAAAATATGAATAAAAATGTGGGTAATCCTACGCTCCTGTCGATGAAGGAATCCAAATAAAAGGTCAAAGTGAAAAGTGGTTTATTCAACCCATTTTGAAGTGAACTTCACTTCTTCAGAAATGGTCTTTCCTGAATGCCTTTTCTTGTGAGGCATGGTGCATGCAACAGCTGTACATACGATTTATACTATAAGTTAACTAGGTGAGCAGTTTGCCTCTCTTTCATCTATCTGGTATTTTTGGATAAGACCCTATTGCGCTTTTTATCTGTAGATTTTTTCCTTTATATTTACCTCTGTGCATAGACAAAAACATGTCAATCCAGGACAGAGGGCAGGAAGAGGCCACAAGGGACCTGCCTATTAGACTAGAATCCAGTGTGGACCCCAGCAGCTATTAAAGTATATTTTTCTTTGAAACACAGCTGTATTTCAGAATGATATGTAACTAGCTGACTTCATGCAGTCAGTGGCTGATACATGCTGCCCATGGATGGATGGATGGGGCGGCATGCATCAGCTGTCAGGTTCACTTTAATGGCCGGCGTTAGGGGGGGGAAGACTGGGCACTTGCCCAGGGCCCCCACCCTCTGAAGGGCCCCCAGCAGGGTCCTACACTAATAATGTTGCTGAAGGTTTATCGACTCTTCCCCGCTCTCCTCCCCTGAGAGCAGTGCGCGCTGAATATCACCCCCATCTGCGGCCTCCTGCCGCTCACTCTGCATGCAGACCGGAACACTGTTGTTCCGATCAGCTGTTATCGCGGTATCACTGCTCTGCACTGTTCCGGTCTTCAGTATTGCAGGAGGGTGGTGCTGCAGCTCAGCCTTACACTAATTGGTTAAAGTACATCCAATCAGTGTTAGTTTTCCCTGCACTCTGTCCTTTGGATTAGTAGCACAGCTCAGGCAGGGAGCTGTTCTGTGATTGGTGGAACGCCAGTGAGCTGTGCTATGATTGGTGGAGCCCCTGCCTCCTCCGCTCTTCATTCGCTGGCACTATGATGACGAACAGAGGGAATCCACTGCACCCTCCTGCATCACTCTCTGGGCCAAAGTAAGTTACATTGGCTCCTCTGTTATTATCGTTGTTCAGAATGAGGGCCCCCAGTGTCTGCAGGGTCAGTGGGTGTGACACAGTATTGGAGTGGGCCCTCAGAAAGGAGAGAGTGAGGGCCCCCTGTACACAAATGCAAGGTTTGAATAAGGAAGCAGCATTTCCTTGGCTGCTCCACAGAGCCAGATACAGGAAGAGCTGCTGGAGCACTGCACTGTAGCTTTATATTAGTACTCTATACACTGCTATCCCAGGAGGGTGGGTGGGGGAGGGGTGCCAGCACTGCTACATCACCCTGAGCACAGGGACTGGGGAGGAACGTGAAGGAGGAGCATGCTGCCTGCTGAGTGCTGAGCTAGGGTTTGCAGAGCTGCCTGATGAGAAGAAAGCTATTACACATTGCAAACACCTCTCTGCTGTGCACACACCATGTTCACCTAATTTTCCAACAGATAGGAAATAACAATATGCATAATATGAGCATAGCAGAGCTCTGTGTGTGTGTACTATCTAGCTATGAATCTATCATTATCTATCTATAATCATCTATCACTCTATCTATCTCTAATCTATGTATCTATCATCTGTCAGCTCTCCTGTGTGGTGTAGTATATAGAGGAGCTGTCAGCTCTTCTGTGTGGGGCAGTATATGTCTTCTGATGACTATTCTCCTGATGCCAGTGAAATCACATTGACTGAGCAGCTCCTTCTTTTCCACTCTGCTCTGTCAGTGGTGCATAACTGCTGATGTCATCCAGATTGACAGACAGCTCCCTGATACCTAACTGTGGGGATCTGGATGTCAATCAGCAAGACTTTTCGGCAGTGACACTCTTTAGATGCCACAGATTCATGAAGAGTTGTATATCTCTTCATAAGCCAGGGAGATCTGACCTCAGCATGCCATCTCATCAAAATTGGTGTGAAAAACGCTAGGTTTCAGTAAATACAACTCAAATGTTTGTGTGTGATGGTGCAATTTGTTAGCAGATGGGGCCCCACTTTTAACTTCTGCCCAGGGCCCAATTTTGTCTTAAACCAGCCCTGCTTTAATGCCTCAGCGTTCAACACATTTCGGGGTATATACCGTAACCATTTCCAGTTAAAATGAAACAAATGTTCTACAAAGTGAAATTATCTGTATTTAATGATAAGTACTTGGTCAAAAAAATTCATTAATACGACTTGCATATTTTTCTCAGACGGAACGATATGTCAGAATAAACGAGATCCTGCAACAGAACTCCCAGGATGCCGCTCTTATTGCAATGTAAGTGATAAAAAAAACAGTGCAGCATGGAATAGCAGGAAATTGTGGGTTTCTTTTGTTTGTGGGCTGTGTCTAAGGCTACCTTCACATTTGCGTTCCCCTCCACAGCGTTCTGCGGAGGGGAGCCGCAATGTGACCGCAGCACCGCAAGCCCCTATCTTTATAATGAAAGCGCACGGTGCTGTGCTTGACTGCGCATGACCGTGCGCACCCATTCAGTGCCATATGTGATCTGTAAGCAGGCGGATGCCTGCGCACAAATCACACACTCTCGTCCGCACCAGAAATGCAACATGTCGCGTCCCTGGTGCGGACGAGACTGTGTGATTTGTGCGCAGGCTTCCGCCTGCGTACAGATCACATATGGCAGTGAATGGGTGCGCACGGTCATGCGCAGTCAAGCGCAGCACCGTGCGCTCCAATTATAAAGATAGGGGCTTGCGGTGCTGCGGTCACATTGCGGCTCCCCTCCGCAGAACGCTGTGGAGGGGAACGCAAATGTGAAGGCACCCTAATATTGCACCTAAATCAAACATGTAAACAAACATATACAATCCTCAACATGGAAATTGCAACAACAAAAAAGAACATTTGTGTAAATATGGAAATCATAGAATCAAGAGAGATGTTAATGACATGTAAATGGTGAGACAATGGGAAAAAAAAAAGTCAAAACATCTCAATTTCTTCCGCTTTGAATAAAGCGCTATGTGCTGAAATACACGGAGTTATACTCCTGGGCTGCCATCATTGAGAATGTTGATGTTTGTCTGAAGAATATCCTGCCACAGTGAATGCATTTAAGATCCGCTGCTGGCGAGTCATTTTGCAATCGTTGACTTATGATGTCCCAGACGTGCTTGATGGTAGACAAGTCAAGGGACATTGCCAAGAATGATAGCACGTTTAGACGACATGAGCTGCTTACAATAGCACAAGCAACACATTGCATTTTTGTGTTGAAAAACGGCTCCTGAGATACCTTGGAGAAATGGTCGTACCACTAGTTCCAAGATCGATCCCTTCTGTACTGCAAGTGAATTTGAAAGCCACATACCAAGTAAAACATATCAAACAGTGTCGACGCAAACTATCAGTAGGCGCCTACATGACTTTGTCCAGCAACAGGTGTTCATTGAACTCACACCAACAGCCTCAAAGGTTATTGTGGTGTAAAGCAAGATGGCAATGGAGGAATAAACATCTATTCTCTTTAGTGATGAGACCCACTTTTGTCTTGGACACAATGATAGGTGGAGTTTGGTCTAGAGCAGGTGTCCCCAACCTGTAGCTCAAAAGCAACATGTGGCTTGCCAGCCCATGATGTGTGGCTCATGGCTGTCTTCCAGCTTAGTGTATGAGTACCAGGTAGACCAAAATATTATGAAGAGCAGGTCTCCAAATGGTGACTCTTGTGAGTAGCATCTCATAGAAGTGCTGATCTGAATTAGGATAGGGTAGGAAACCCCTGAATCTTGGTACACTGCCTCGATGTGATATTTGTGGAAAAACATTGGCTGTCCTTATAGCAGATATGGAGGCAAGATTTCTCTGAAAACTATTTAAATTCCCCATTGACTTGCATTAGGTTCAGTATTTGAGACGAATACCCAAATAGTAAAAAGTATTCAGTTAGAATATTACAAACATTTCACATATTTGCTCATCACTATTAGAAACCATGTAGGCAACGTTATGAAGAGGCCTTAATGAGGGAACGTCACACTGGTCCTATTCCAGGAATGATGGTGTGTGGTGTCATAATGTATGGAAGCCAGACCTGCTAGTCTTCATTTCAGGGACCCCAATTCTAGCCATTAAACTTATTTAATCGTGGAAACAGAGGTACAGCCATTTCTCCAAAAAATCCCAAGAGCCATTTTTCAACACAACATCACTTGACCACATATTGCTCGTGCTACTATAAACTTGTTACCATGGCCTTCAGGGTCTCTGGACTTCTCGTCCATTGTGCATGTCAGCGGCATTGGTGGGCAATTGCAAACGAAGCTGCCAGCAACAATTCTAAATTATTTACATTCTGCATAGAAGAACATTCCTCAGGCATCCATTAATATCCCCATTGATAGCAGCCAAGGCGTGTAAATGCATGTATTTCTGGGCATGGCGCTCACACTCAATGCAGAATAAATCAATATGATTTGATAATTTTTTCATCCTTGCATTTTTTTAACAAGTCTATCAATGCTGTTATTTCCCAAATTTGGCAACCTTCTTGGTTTTGTAATTTCAATGTTGAGGAGTGTAAGTAGATAATATGGTACAAAGTCCTTTTGTAGACGGTGTTTAAAAGGAAAACTACTTGCTACCATACCAACCACTCACAGGGCAGCATTTAGTTTGTTTTTAGTTTATTTTCCAAGAATGAAAGCCATGCTGTGATTGGTTGAAATTGCATACTGTACAATGAGTATTTTGTTCAAGACAGATTTGTGAATCTTCCCCAGAGTGTTCTTTACAATGTCTCCCTGTAGCATTTTCTCCTTCATATACCATATAAGTCTGATAGATAATTCCAAATACATACAAAATGCATTTTTGTGATGTACCAATCAGCTGTTAATACAGTACCCTTCTCTTATTCGTATTACAGAAGCCTACCTATTGCCATGAAATCAGCCTGTCCCAGTTCCCTTTACATGGCATGGCTGGAAAGCTTATCTCGAGACATCGAGCCACCAATTACTTTCATCCGTGGTAATCAGCAGGACAGTCTGACAATATACTGCCAATAAACATTGAACAAAGCTGATCTTAAAGTTATTAGAAGAATCATGCCTACATTTCTTAAAAGAGTACGTCGTCTTGCTGAGATTTTCTGTATGGTGCTTTAAATCCTGTTGCATCCATAGCAACAGACAACATCCTTCCCTTATTATACAGTGAACTTGTAGTCTGTTACTAAGGAGGACCTTTTCTTCACTCTGGAGAAAAACAAGGAATATTGTCCTAAACTTGCTCTTTATACAGGTCATACACATGTGATATCTTTTATAAGGAAACAGTGACATGTGGCTGGTAAAGATATTAACTGCATTTGTGAAATCTCAGTTAGGCGGCCGTCACACGCTACGATATCTTGAAAGATATCGCTTGAACGCGCCTGATTAAACATCGCTTGAACGATGTCTCTGCGTGTGACGGCAAGATACGACGAACGAGAATGGTTAAAATCGCAAGATCGAGATCTGAGCTCCGGACCTCAGATCTTGCGATGAACGATTTTACAAACAGCTTCATCGTGGTGTATAACACCACGATGAACGATCTCCCAGCGGCAGAGCCTATGCTGGGAGATGGTAACTATGGTACACGTCGGGTTACTAAGCGACACGCGGCGCCTAGTAACCCGATGTGTACCATAGTTACCAGCGATCTCGCTGGTCCACATCGCTGGTGAGTATGTCTGTGTGACAGCTCACCAGCGATGTGAGCGATATTGTAAGCGATCGCGCGTGCACGTGATCGCTTACAATATCGTTCAAGATATCGTAGCGTGTGACGGCTGCCTTAGGAGGACTCCGCACTATTGACGCATCCTCCATGTAAATAGTTGTTCTATAACTGCAATGGTTGTAAGTTCATCAATTTATTCTATAATACATGAAAAAGAAAATTGTAGCCATGGTTCAAAGTCTCATGATTGTAAAAGAATCTTGTATTGCCTCAGCATATGTTATATATATATATATATATATATATATATATTATATACACACACACACACACACACACACACACACAGTGTAAATGCTGGTGAAGTGTATTATAACAGAAAATCACCAAAGTGATGCCTAATGAATCTCCTTCATAACAGACAAGAAAAGAATAAAATACTAGTTTCTTAAACTGTGCATGCTTTGCAGGTCCCTTAATGCCAAGGATTTTTTTCTTATTTGTGATGAGAAGTATTATTTTAACTTATGACATTCAGGCATCCAGTACAGAAAATTACTTTTATAGACAGTTTGCGATTGTGCTGCTATGTTTTATAACCTGCTCATGGCAGTAGAAAGGTAGCTGGATTGCTGGATATGTCTAAAGGTACCATTACACACAGATACATTGCTTGCAACTCACTGGTTGCAGTGAAATCATGGACACATTGTTCCATTTGTACACGGCCACAAAATAGAACAATGTGTCCATGATTTCACTGCAACCAGTGAGTTGCAAGCAATGTATCTGTGTGTAATGGTACCTTAACTCTGCTAGCAGCCTGATAGATTGTACAGTTCAGACCAACGGTGCGACCATTCTGCTAGGACAAAGGGTCAATCTTCAGAGGCGCTCTTATAGAACATTAGAACAAAACTATATGACAACTGTTTTCTATCTTTTACCTGAACCTGTAAAGTATTCTGTAAATAAAAGTTACCTTCTAATTATTCTGTAGAGATGTTTTTATTCCATTTCACCTATTTTTGCAGAATATATTTCTTTTTTGTGAAAAGTGACCAAGTAGAAGGAAGGAGTTATGTATCATACTGTGAGAAAGAGACTGGCACTCAATGTTCCTTTTAAAAATCACCTGGTTTATTTCATGAATAAGAATAAATGTGCAGTCTCAAGGTACCTTTACACGCCGCGACGGCAGGCTGGATACATCCCGCTACTTCACGTGCACGAGCACGCTCAAACGGTTACAAACGGTCAACGCACCCTCTTTACACGCCGCCACAAGATGCGCTACGCCACACTACATCTATAGCTAGCTACATCGCCGGGTGTCTCAAGTAGCCAGCTGTAGCTCATTTACACACCGCTATAACCAGCTACTATGGGCGTACCTGGTGCAGCAGGGACAGCACATAGGCGTGCTACAATTGTGGATTACGAGCCGTCCGTACGCTGATAGGACGAAGCAATAACATCCTGATTGGGCAGGCAACGCAGGAGGCTGAGTAATACAGCACGCTCGAGCGATTGTGTAGTGTGACTCGTCAGCTCCTTTAAATATGCCGCCCTGTGCGGCGACTACCAATCGTCATGCAGCAGCTTCCACCAATGATCGCACATGGGGCGCGGTAAGACGGAGCCAGGGTCACGCCTTAGCTACATTGCAGCTACATCACAGGCTGTCCCGAGTTCCCTTCCGTTGCCTCTTTACACGCCGATACAGCTCACTACCATCGGCGATGTAGCCATCAGTTTTCGAGCAGAGCTAGGAAACAGATGTATCTGTTGCCGGCTGTAGCGTCACGTCTTCAGACGCCGCTACGACGGGCTACATTGGCGCTACAAGCTACATTTGTAGCCTGTAGCGGGATGTATCCAGCCTGCCGTCGCGGCGTGTAAAGGTACCTTCAGAGATTCAAAATAGCAATTCAGTATGACTAACCAGATTATTCACTGTTTTTGGTATAAATTATATTAACACATGTCAAACAATTTACCGGTTGCTGCAGTAGATTCTTAAAGGGCCACTTTAGGCTGCGTTCACACATTTGCGTATTTTGCTGCGCTTTTTTGCGAGCGCTTTTTGCCGCGTTTTTCGGCTGCGCAAAAAAGCGCAACAAAATACGCAGGGGCTTTCACACACTGCGCTTTCTTTACTCCAGAAAGCGCAGTGATGTCACAGAGGGGAGGAAGAATCCTGCTTCCTCCTCCCCTCTGTGACAGCCCCATTAGATTTCACAGCAAAAGCAAGTGTATGAAAAATAAAAAACAATGAATACTTCACCTGTCCGACGCCTTTTCCCGCTGTCCAGTCTCCGGTTCCAAGTGAGATGTCTTCTGCCAGGACCTGTGGTGACGTCAGAGGGGCGTTCCCGGGGCGTTCCCAGCGCTGATTGGCTGCTCGCGGTCATGTGATATGTATCACATGACCGCGAGTGCCCAGTAACGCCCCTCTGACGTCACCACAGGTCCTGGCAGAAGACATCTCACTTGGAACCGGAGACCAGACAGCGGGAAAAGGCGTCGGAGAGGTGAAGTATTCATCCTTTTTTATTTTTCATTCACTTGCTTTTGTTTAATTAAGATTTCACAGTGTATATTAATACACTGTGAAATCTAATGGGCGGTCACAGCTGTCACAGAGGGGAGGAGGAAGCAGGATTCTACCTCCCCTCTGGGAGAATACGCAGGAGCAGCTGCGTAAACAATTGACATATCAATTCTTTACGCAGCTGCGCTTTCTCCCTGAAAACGCAGTGCGTATTTTTGCGCAATGTCTGCACTGCAAAGTGAATTTCACATTCACTTTGCTGGCAGACAAAAGGCACATTGCGTATTTTGAAAAGCGCGCGTAAAAAAGCGCGGCAAAATACGCAATGTGTGAATGCAGCCTTACACACACCAACTTATCTGTCCAACTTCTGAACAACTTACTGGTTGCAGTGAAATCATGGACACATTGCTCCATTTTGTTGCTGTGTACAAATGGAACAATGTGTCCATGATTTCACTGCAACCAGTAAGTTGGGCAGAAGTTGGACAGATAAGTTGGTGTGTGTAAAGTGGCCATTAGGCTGGCTTCACACTGCAGTTTTTCACTGATCAGTGTCCATCAGTGTTTGGGTGCCAAAACCAGGAGAGGAACCAGGAGAGGAACTTGCAGAGAAAAACTATAATTGAAAGATTGACCCCTGTTCTGAGTTTTGGAGACACTCCTGATTTTGGCACCCAAGCACTGATGGACACTGATCAGTGAAAAAGTGCAGTGTGAAGCCAGCCTTAGAAAGCCAACAGATTCAGCATTCATGATCAGCATGTTTTTTTAGTCTGTATATTTGAAAGGTGTGTCCAAAATAATAGCAGTGTGGAGTTCAATTAGTGAGGTCAATCAGTCTGTGAAGAAACAGGTGAATGTAAATTGTGAGGTAGCGCCCGGGGTACTCGCTTGCATAACGACACCAAACACGTGCTTGTAATTTAACCAATGACTACCCGTTTATTTGCTCACATACATAACATAACCCGGGTAGCATGTTTGACACATTGCACATTGATTATAAGCACAGTACATAAATGCACAATACATTTACATATAACATTATAGAACACATATATTGCACATAACATCCTATAGTTACACGGGACCTGTCACCACCTCTTTCCCCCTTGGAGCACTAACAACAGCTCCCGTGGTGGCTACGGCATCCGGCTTATCTAAATGTTCCACATACATTTAACAATACATAAGTAACCGTATTCATCAACGGGCCCTGTGGGTTCTAATGGCGGTACCAGCCGCCTGGCTTTATTTCCCCAGCTCCACACTACTCCGGAATACAGTCACCAGTCTGACCGGGTTCTTACACACTGCATGTGATCCATCATATAAGCATCCATGGATCACATACGTCCTTCCACACGCTCACAGCCCATCATATAAACATCCATGGACTGTGGCTCCTCTGGGTTCAGAACAGGGATTGAGCAACATGAGTCACAGGTACGCCAAGCATCCCCAAGGGGCTCCTTCCTAGACGTATCTCGCCACACGTCCAGTCCAGCGTCCACCTGGTTCAACCACGGTTTCCCCACTCTAGGAGCCCTTCTAACCCCTGCTTCTGACCACCAGTACATACACTTCAACAGGTCCCTTCACTGACTACTTAGTCGGACCCAATGGCGGCTATGCCCGCCTGGCACAATTCATACATCTGCCTCCCGTAGGGCTACATACACTCGCTGGGTCTTTTACATAAGCCATAAAATACACATACACTTCAACAGGTCCCTTCACTGACTGTTTAGTCGGACCCAATGGCGGCTATGCTCGCCTGGCACATATTACGCAGAGGGTACACAGTTCACTCTCGCATACAGGAACTGCCGTCTTACCGGGCACGGATCCGGGTCTCGCTTCCTGAGTCATGGGTACACCAAGCATCCACAAGGGGCTCCTTCCTTTACGTATCTCGCCACACGTAAAGACCAGCGTCCACCTGGGTCAACCACGGCTTCCGCACTCCAGTAGCTGACACGACCCCGCTCCTGGCTATCGGTATGGAGCTAGCATGCTCCCTTCATGTCCGCACACCACAGAGCTCTGGACTGCTCTGCTCTCAGCGTCCCTCAGTCTCAGGCTCAATCAATCTCTTACACAGACTGAATCTCTCTGGTCATCTCTGGCTGATGATCTCGTTCTGGCTGATGATCTCCACTCAATCAGTTGGCAGGCTCTATATCGTGCCTGCCACTCCCACACTGACACATCCACTTGGGTGGCTATTACTCAAGAGACACCCACCCGGACTGCTACCAATTAGGTCACACGGTTCCCATACAGCCGCTCATCAGGCTCATCTATGTGTCAGATCCACAGCACTCACTCTCAGATTTAACTCATTGTGTTCCGGATAGGTTCAAATAGCATCATCACAGTAAAACTGGCCAGTGTGGACAGGATCATACACTGACCCTGCATGTGATGCCCCCCGGCCATGGGGACCATGTCGGCTGTGCCTCACAAAATACATAGCGCCAACACCACTTGTCTGGATCTCTAGCCAGCCAGTTAGTGTAAAAGCAAAAAAAAAAAAAGTGTAAAAGCAGTACGAGAAGCATTTGAAGTAAACACAGAATTTCCCAAAGGAAATATATATATAAGAAGGGCGGGTGCTGTGTCCCCCAATGATGGCTCAGAGAAAGAGATTATATGGTGAGTGCACAAAAATCCTCTTTTCTCTATCGCCTCATTGGGGGACACAGACCATGGGA
The DNA here is from genome assembly GCA_033576535.1 of Allobates femoralis. Classification (NCBI taxonomy): domain Eukaryota; kingdom Metazoa; phylum Chordata; class Amphibia; order Anura; family Aromobatidae; genus Allobates; species Allobates femoralis. The sequence continues at coordinate 597,623,541 of JARQOC010000003.1, read as the reverse complement.
CATCCTAAAGCAGTCCCCGAGGGTGGGGAAAAAGAGGACTGTAAGAGGAAGGAAAATGGAGGCCGGACCCTCAGGAGAGGAGGCCACTGCCCACAGAAAAAAACTATCAAGGTCTGAGCTCAAAAAGGGTGTCAAGAGAGCACCGTAAAACCAGACAAAAAGGTGTCAAAAGAGCACCATAAGCAGACCAAGAGAGGTGAAAACCCAGGGTGTAACAGGGAGTACGCTCGTTGTAATGAAAGTCACCAGGAAACTTCTCATCATCGAATATAGATCTGCGAACAGGAAGGGAATTCCCAGGAGAGAAACCTAATCTGAAGACATGTCCTCTTCTGTAGACCACCAAGGTTCCATGAGCCGGTATAACTAGCAGGTCTATCCAGAGAGAATTGGACCTGAGTAGGGAATTTAGGTGCTGAAGGTTCTCTTGAGACTGGGACAGTAGGGAACATACCCAATGGTTTTCCACCAGAAACAAGGGGGAGGAGTCATTTCCACAAGGGGGTAAAAACCTCCCCTGTGGGGTCTAGAGATGTGCTGTTTTCGAACAAGAACAAAGAAAAGGAAGCTCGTGATAAGCCTTGGATGCTTCCGAGTTCCGGAAAACAATGACCGAGGGATCCCAAAGAATTCCTTGGGTCCCACCTGATTGAGAGGGCAGCCCCCTAAGACTAATAAAGACGTGCATCCTTAGACGAGATGGGTCCAAGCGTTCTATGCTCCTTCAGGGAACCTGAAAAGTAGGGAGTAACTGCAAACATTGCCAAAACCACGAGGCAGAGTCTCGCCAGAGAGCGGTTCTGGGTCCTTTAGTCAAAGGGGAAAGACTATACCAAAAGAGGAAAAAAGGGCGAACAGGCCAGGGTGAACAGGGTCCCATGGAGAGCTGGGTAACTGAGGCTGCCACCAGGTCTGACAGAGAAAAGAGGGAGGGAGTGCACTACTACAGATGTGCTGAAACATCTGGGTCCAAGAAGTCTGAAAAACAACATTCTCAGCACCAGAGGCACACCGAACGGCCGAGGACCTGGACTGGGAGGGGTCCTATAAAGGATCGGAGGTGTCTCACCTCGGGCGGGAGTGGAAAGTCCTAGAAAACGATAGCTGAGAAAATACAGATGTGTAAGAAGATCCTGTTGATGACTTGAAAACCGTAATATCGAAAAAAGGCAAAAAGTTCTGTACGAAACTGTATGCCAACCACCATGCACAGGAATCATGCTGGTCATCACTGCCTGTTCCGGACATGGCATATGTGCTGCCGATGTGTAAGGCGGTGGAAAAAAGTTGACCACCTGGAGCGCTAGACTAGATAAATGGAGGGGAAGTGATAACTCCCAGTGGTAAGGAACGGTTGCTTGCTTATATCCGCTAGTGCGATATGCAGTTTCTAAGGAGTTAGTTGTACGAAAAACAGAACATCCAATGTACGTGCCTATTGGAGAATCCATCCTTCGTAAGAAAACAGTACATCCAATACATTTTTTTTTCTTTTTGTGAGACACCTTCCACATAAGGGCCCAGGTACTGGACAGAAAGCCAAGTCCAGTGACTCGCCTGGCAGAACGGCCATGTACAAGGAGTTGACACTATGAACGAAGGTATAGGTCCTGTAAGGAGACCCTGTGTGTCGACATAGGCCCTAACACAGTGACCTATGGCTAAGATATTCAAGGAAGGAAGCTATACTTGACAGATGGAGAGGACCACCTGTTCTGATGAATCGGAGCTTGCGCTGATTACTCGATTGAAGCCCATGACATAAAGGACGTGTGCTGAGATCTGGAAGAGAGAGAAGGTAAAGACCGAGATCCTGACAACCTTAGCGATCACTTGTATGGTGTTACAAGTAACTGCCCATGCTATGCCAGGTGAAGATCTAAAGCACCGTTTGATCTCGGGTGTCGTACCGGCGTCCTGCCGGATGGCAGTCAGGGAGTTCTGTCTTTAGTGGAGATGAACAAGAGAAAAGAGTAGGGAGGTCTAACTTACCAAACTGTTACGCGGAGGACCCGGATTCAGCTAGGCCCGGGGGAGGGAACTCAACTAAATTTGATTACCTCATGTGTGAGCATCAGAGACCTCGATGGAGTTGCGACTGTATCTCTGTTGTAGCTCACAAGAGAGCATGCGTGAAGGAGCTTCACCTCTGGCTGTAGTTGGACCGATCTCCAGAGGAGGTGGGACTGCTTGACCATTCTCAGTAAAAGAGAGAGTTAAAAAATGCAACAGACAGGCGTGGATACTGACGCAGGGACTGCAGACTATCTTGTGATACTAATGTAGCTGAGTCTAACACACAATGGGACTGTCCACTTATGTTTAATTAGGTAACAGGTAACAAACACAAGGTATAGTAATATACTGTGTAACAAGCAAGGAGACCGACCTGCCAAATTGAGGAAAAAGTCTGCGCCACTCCACATATCTTTGTGTTATATTAGATAGAGCTCTGACAGGCTGGACAGCGGGCAGATCCCGCACCGCAGTGAACACATAGATACCGAGGCGGGTCTAGCCCAGAGAAAGAGAACCGTGTCTCCAACTGCCGAATTCAACAGCCAAACGTGCCAGAGAACAAAAAAAAGATCAGATTAAAGAAAAGACACCCGACTGAACCCCGATACCACTGCAGACAAGATACAACATGTGAAACACCGGCCCAGTGACATGTGGGCCAGATCCCGGAGGCCGCTGAAGTAGATGAATATAGGATACATGGTAGCTGTGAATCAAGGAAGTAAGATTCTATTGTAGATAGTCAGATCCTGCAGGTTGATATGTTGCTGGGGTAGTGCAGATCTTGTAACCCTCCGAGATAGGTAAGGATATCTGGAGGTCGGACTCCCTGCATATTTGTAAATTAGCGGATCCCATAAACTAAACCTCCAGGCCAGTAGTAATGCGGACAGGTATAAACACTAGACAGTGGAGTAGATTCCAAAAGTCCTGCTGAATCAGATGGGTAGGGGATACATGTCAGTCTGAGTTCTTGGTCACAGATAAAGCGGCTGATGTCATAAAGTCAACTTTCCGGCAATTATGAGAAAACCTCTCGAACCTGGCACCTTCAGTGCCACCTTCAGGTTCCCAGGCACTAGATTATACCACCACACCATTTCATCACCTTGATTGATGTCCGGAGCGTTTGTGCACTAGGTAGTGGGCCAGTCCAATGTCCTTAGTTGTGGGCAAGAGCATAAGACGTGATGTCTGGAGATGCTGTGCACTAGGTAGTGGACAGGTCCCCTGGCCGATGATGCAGGTAAAGACGCTGTGCACTAACGAGTGGACAGGTATTGCGGTTATAGCCGCAGGTAAAGGTATAAAACAATGTCTGGGGAGACTGTGCACTGCGGTCCTCGAGATGGCCCACTCCCACCTGTTGGGGGTGCATCTTGGGGTTAAAAAAACGCAAGAGCACATCTTGCAGCGGTTCTTTTGGCCTGGGTTTTACGCAGAGGTCCAGAGGTACTGTGAATCCTACCCGGACTGTCAGCTGACCACACCCATCGCAAGCTTCCGTAGCCCATTGGTACCTCTACTGGTTATAGAGGAGCCTTTTGAACGGATTGTGATGGATTTCGTGGGGCCTATTGTAAAGTCTACGTGTGGCCACCAACACATAATTGTGGTCGCGATTATGCCACCCGATACCCAAAGGCTATTCCGCTACGCCACACCTCGTCTAAGCTTATTGCACGGGAGCTGTTTGCCATGTTCTGTTGCCTTGGGCTGCCTAAGGAGATCCTTACAGATCAAGGGACTCCTTTTATGTCAAAGTGACAAAGGAACTGTGTAAGCTGCTGGAAATAAAACAGTTGCACACATCGGTGTACCATCCACAGACCGACGGGTTAGTCGAGCGATTTAATAAAACCCTTAAGTCGATGCTTAAAAAAGCGGTTTCCAAGGATGGGAGGGATTGGGACATGTTACTGCCCTATTTGATGTTTGCCATCCGTGAGGTACCACAGACGTCTATGGGATTTTCACCCTTTGAGCTATTGTATGGCAGGCATCCCAGGGGGTTGCTGGACGCAGCCAAAGAGATGTGGGAACAGGAACCAACTCCGCATAAAAATGTAATTGAGCACGTGGCTAAAATGCAGGATCGGATGACTACCGTCATACCTATAATAAAAGAGCATCTAATGGATGCCGAGGGAGCAGAAAGTCGCACGTATAATAAAAGGGCCACCATCCGGTCCTTTAAAGTCGGGAATTGAGTATTGGTCTTAGTGCCCACTGCAGAGAGTAAACTCTTGGCCAAATGACAGGGGCCATATGAAATCCGGGAAAAGGTGGGGGAGGTAAATCACAAAGTATACCAGCCTGGGAAGAGAAAAACCCAACAGTTGTATCATGTCAATTTGCCTGGAAAGACCGGGAATGTACGATTACGGAGGCAACCCCAGACGTGTCACCTATGGTCAAGAGGGAGGCCGAAGAGGTAAAAATAAGTGACGCCCTCATTAAGCCTCAGCAGCGGGAGGCTCGGAAATTAGTGCAGCAGAATCCGGAGGTATTCTCCGAACTGCCCGGTCGAACTTCTGTCATACAACATGACATTATCACCAAGCCTCGGGTGAGGGTGCGAATGAAACCATACCGTGTACCCGAGGCCCGAAGGCAAGCCATCGCGGCCGAAGTGAATCAAATGTTGAACCTAGGAGTAATCGAGGAATCAAGGAGTGAATGGGCTAGCCCCATTGTGCTGATTCCAAAGCCAGACGGATCGCTACGATTCTGCAACGACTTCCGGAAATTGAATGAGGTATCAAAATTTGACCTTTATCCAATGCCCCGGGTGGACGAGCTAACTGAGAGACTGGGGCAGGCCCAGTACTTCACAACGCTCGATCTAACCAAGGGTTACTGGCAGGTGCCGCTGACAGAATCGGCCAATGAGAAGACCGTCTTTATTACACCGGAGGGCCTCTTTCACTATGTCGCCTTGCCTTTTGGGTTACATGGGGCTCTGGCTACATTCCAGAGGCTGATGGGCATACTGTTGGAGCCCCGTCAGAAGTACGCGTCCGCTTATTTGGATGATCATCTTTAGTACTGATTGGCAGACCCACTTGACCTAGGTACAGGCAGTAGTGGATTCACTCAGAGCAGCGGGGCAGACAGAGAATCCAAAAAAATGTGCAATAGGTCTTGAGGAAGCCCGGTGCCTGGTATACATGATTAGCCGGGGGGGTTATCAAACCCCAAATAAACAAGATCGAGGCCATTCAAAATTGGCCCAGGCCTGTGTCTACCAAACAGGTGAGAGCATTCCTCGGCATCGTGGGGTACTACCGACGATTTATACCTAACTTTGCTGGGAGAACGGCGTCCCTGACCAATCTATTGAGGGGTAAGAAGTCAGTTATGATACACTGGAATCCTCAAGCTGAGGAAGCGTTTCAGTCCATGAAGTTGGCGTTGTGTGGACAACCGGTCCTCATCAGCCCCAACTTGAAGAAGACCTTCATTGTGCAAACGGATGCCTCAGAGGTAGGTCTGGGTGCAGTACTATCGCAAGAGGTGAACGGAGATAAAGATCCGGTCACCTACTTTAGCAGGAAACTTATCCCGGCAGAGAAAAATTATAGTGTAGTGGAGAAGGTGTGCTTAACTTTTAAATGGGTCTTTGAGTCCCTATGCTACTATTTGCTCGGGACAGTTTCGGTTGGTAACGGACCATTCTCCCTTCGTCTAGATGAGGAATGCTAAAGAAAGGAATGCTCGGGTCACCTGATGGTTCCTGTCCCTCCAAAATTTTAGTTATTTGGTGGAACATCGGGCTGGGAAATGCAGATGCCCTTTCATGGGCACCCTGTATGGTGTCAGGTGTTCAAACCCACAACTTTGAACAGAGGGTGGGTAGGAGGTATGTGAGGCAGTGAGGGGCGAGGGACGATATGTATCCCCCAGAATGCGCACCGAAACATATTGAACCCACTGGAGTGCATTGCAATCACAGGCAAGCCTGTGAGTGCAGGATAGGCGGACGGTCCACTCCCTCCATCCCGGTTCTTGCATGTGGCTCATGACCACAGATTCCATTTAAAATCCCTCAGCAAAGGTTTGGGTGTGTCAGTGGTTTGTTTGCACGTTGCAGAGCTAGAAGCTCTATGCAAGGCAGGCAATGAGTGCTAGGGGTATATATGCAGGTCAATTCATTGACCAGGAGTTCACATGCTACAAGGCTCCAATCTAGGACCTGCAGATCTAATTGGCAGGCCATAACCCGAAGCCTAGGCTCTTCAGCGCTGACCAAGGGGATCAGAACCTGTATTATATTATTATGTGGACCTCAGTCTAGGGACCTCGGCCCTGACTAGAGAAGCACCAGAGCTACTTAAGGAAGATATCCAGATTGGAACATTTCAGTCACCTGGCTACAGTAGAACCCTGTAATCCCTAGTGAGCCAGCGGAAGGTGAGACTCTGTTGCTGGATATCATTTATGTTTTGCTTGCTTACAAGCCGTTATCTGTTTAGGGATCCAATAAAGCCTTAATATTATGGTTCCCTCACCTGTGTTGTCTGAGTAATGTTCTGTCCACAGTTAAGGAGTCCAGACATTCATTTGGGATGACTATAATCAATAGTCCAACAATTAACAGTTTCACTCATAAACTAATAAAACCAAAATCCCCCATAAAAACAGAGGAAAAATGAAACAGTATCTCAAATATCAATTGATGATTTTTATTATTAAATAGTTCAAAAAATGTAATTCAATAACATATATCTAATGAGGTACCACAATAATTGAAGGCACTCCTCCTTTAAAACAGAACAGGCATCTGAGGCCCTGAGGAAGATTTTGTTTGAAACGATCATCGGCAGGAGGGTGAGGAGCCTGTGTGACTGAACGGCAGAGGTGCAGCCTAGATTCTAAGGTAACAGTAACAGGACTCTGTGTTAGTCTATAGGGGTCCCTCATTGGAGTATGGGGATAGTAAATGTGCCTCTGTTAGTGAGTCTGCAATCTTAGGCTGCAGTGGGTGGAGGAATTCTTTAGGAACACCCACATTTGAGCCATCAGATAAATTCTGACACACAGCAGCACCCTTGTGATATTGGTTTTATCATGTAATGAATTATTGAAAAAATTTGTTCTGTTTTAAAGGAGGAGTGCCTTCAATTATTGTGGTACCTCATTAGATATATGTTATTGAATTAAATTTTTTGAACTATTTAATAATAAAAATCATCAATTGATATTTGAGATACTGTTTCATTTTTCCTCCGTTTTTATGGGGGATTTTGGTTTTATTCATTTGGGATGAGCCCTTGTCTATGCTGTCTTTCTAAAGGCGGCCGGGCCAGCAGACGAGAACCCCAACTGACCCCGTGTCTCTACTTTCTCAGAGTTTGGCAGTAGCATATAACAAGTTAACAATAGTGGGCATTGCTTAGTGTGGCGCCCCTCTGGCTAGACGCCACAGAGAGGTATTACACTGTGGCAAACAATGTGATATCTCTGCAAGTTGCCAGTTCAGGGTTCAACTTATGGAGTTTGTTCTCATACACACCTAGGACTAGGCCACTTAGAATAGGGGGGACCGATAATTTAGTAGGTCCCAAAAGGGGTGTGGGGCCTAGGGTAGAGTAGTGGGAGTGAGTGACAGTTAGATCAGACAGTGTTGGGAAGGCAGTCAGTGAGGACAGGCCTGACAGTGCGATTGACAGGAGGGATCCCCATCTTTAAGTCAGGGCCCAGGACAGCAGGCAACGGACCAGGACTGGTGGGAGCTGGCTGGTCACGTTGGGGAAGACATCGGCAGTGCGGGTAGCCGAAGCGGTCAGAAGTCTACCTCCGACCGCAGACCGACGAGATGCAGACCCATAGTAACCGGGTAGCTGACAGCACCACAAGGGCAACTCACCCCTCAGGACTAAAATCGGTTGAAGACACTGGTGATGGCGGACCGAATTCCGGTGGCAGGAGAAACCATGCGCTCCTGCTGCTCCCATCCGTACTGTTAAAAGACCAACCTGATCAGCTAGTGTCGACCGTAGGACTGGCGGGAGAGCTCTGCGAGGGTGGTAGAGACTAGAGAGAGGAAAGCGATCTCGAAAGACAAAGAAGGAAAAAACATCTAGAGACTCCATAACGGGGAACCTTGAACTGGCGACAGATCCCCAGTAAACCAAACTGTACCGTGCTTCAACTTGTCACCTGCCGATACCCAGTAAAGTGGAGTTAAAGTTGAACTGGTCTCTGTTTTCTTTCTCGCCGCTGCCCGGAGGGCTTCATCGCCACCACCAGCAGCTCATCAGAGGGGTAAGAATTGCAACAACTACTCCCCTCATCCCCTACATCATTTTCATCATCGCTGCCCTGAGGTAAAAGCTCCACCTTTGGGGAGCTGTACCATTCTCTGCTGCACCCACCATCACCTCAGCGGCCGGCTTGCAGCGTCGGTACCTATATTACCGGGAACTACAGGTGGCGTCACGTTCCCTTGTAAATATTCCCTCCCCACCATCTAACAAATGATAACCAGGGCACGGAATTGGGAACCCGACCACCTGTGATTCCCCAACCAAGAAGCCATCAGTCCCGGTGTCCGAGTACCCCTAGCCCTTGGCTCATCATTAGCATAACCTGAAAAAATTAGGGGCAGGTCCAGAGCGGGAGAGAGAGATAGAGAGAGAGCAAGATAGAGAGATGTACTTCCAAAAGCTGTGAAATAATTGTCTGGGGAAGGAGATAATAAAAAAACGTATCAAGAAATGCTAGGAACAATACAATAAAAAACACCAAAAAGTTGCATTTTCTTCCTCAGCGTTCTTCCTACCAGAAGATGCGTTTTTTCCTCCTCAAGGAGGCATCCTCGCTGGAGCCATGACCAACCGGCCGGACATGGGCAGAGCCACCTTGCGGCCTACTTCCAGTTTGTGGCAGGGACATTGGGTGCCGGAGAATTCGGCGGTTTCTAGCTAGAGAGTGTGCTTGGTGGGTGCATGAAGCATATGATACCCTTCCCCGCGGGCACTGAGGGAGCGAGCAGCTTACGATTACAGGAGGGCCAAGTGTCAGAACCCCACAGCGCAGAAAGGGTCATGTATGCCAAGTGCTGCATTAAACTGGCAGTGCCCTGTCTTTGATGAGGCACTGGCCAGGGGATGGTAGCAGCATCATGGTGATCATCTAACCTGCTCCTGGCAGTTACCCTCAGCTGCATCTGTGGCACCCTGTACCAGGTAAGCCCCAAAACCAACTAGTTCACTAAGGGATTTCCACATCTGGTACTCCCATACACCCAACACCTTCCACTCCAGGCCTGTAGGGGGAGCTCCACTGGTTGCTGTTAAGCCAGATCCCCTATGAATACAGGTGCTGGGGGTGGAGTTAGCAAGAGTGTGCAGTCACTAGAACAACTGTGAAGATCAGCTCAGTGCCTAGTGAGCTAACCTGGTCACCGGAGCCGTGCTAGGCCCAAGATAAGCACATCGCCAGAGCCAGTGTGAGGTCCAGAGAGAGTGAGGACGAAAGGCAGAGGCGAGGAACATTACAGTGGGGGCAGAGGAGCCATCCCGGCTCACCCTAGGAGAACACCGGTCACTGGAGTCCGAGTCTGCAAGGGAGAGATGTTAGCCCAGCTGAGAATCCCAGTAAACCGTGGAGGCTTATCTTCCCAGACACCCGCAGGACCTACATTTGATAGCCAAGAGCCGCAGTAGAGATAGCGGTAGCCAAGCGACAGCCCTCAGTGCAGCAACACGGGTGTGAAGGAACAGGAAAGGTCAGGCCTGGTTTCATACACGCCAGACTCAAGACAAGGGAACAGGAAAAGGAGGCCTATACCTCACTCGGTGTAGAAGTTCCAAAGTGCACCCTTCAACCCTGAATGTGTACCTAGAGAACCATCAGTAAAAGGTTCAGAAAAATACTTTATTGTGTGCGTGTCACTTCTTCAACCTGTCCCACACCACAATGACTGCGCTGCCCTATTCCACTATCATAACCTACAGCCCTGGGGAACCCGCTCTTCCTGTAGAGAGCCACAACACCTTGCTGCTGCCCATCACTCCGAAGATCCCAGCAGCTTCTGTGCCATCACTAGACCTACAGGTGATGTCACGACTGACAATAACTTTAATCCCTGTAAATACACCCCTTTTTTATTTTGTCACCAGGGGCACGGACTCGGGCACGGACTCGGACACTGACCACCCGTGACATCCCCGTACCAGTACGCCCGAGATCCGAGTACCCCAAGCCCTTGGCGCGAGATACATTCAAAGTTCAGGATCAGAGGGCGGAGAAGATGGAAGCGACCACAGGGAACGTGGAGGGATGATCCATTATGCAGCGGTTGATCCGAGGGTATCTTGGATGTAGCCTAGTGAAGAGACAGAGATGATAATTGTAATTTTATCATTTGCAGAGGTTGTCAATGTATGAGGGGTCGTTCCTTAGTTTTCTGGGTGCAGCCTTGGGGTAGTTTGGCCTTCATATTGGGAGGCAGTGAAAAAGTTCTGAATTTTAATGGTGAAACTAGTGGTGCTTGTTTCTGAGCAGTTTCTGCTCAATAGCAGTATGAGCATTGCTCGGCTAGGCTGTGTATAGGAACACAGTCAGAGAGTCCTATAGGGCCTCAGTGATCTGGAAGTGCCTGGGGTTAGGCAATTGGCATGTCAGGTTTATGCTAGGAGGAGTGCTGGATGTGTAGTTCGGAAGTGGATCCCTGAAATTACAGATAACATGATGCAAATAGCGGTTTATCAAGAGTCAAGAAGCCATACTCTGGCCAGGGGTGTTCAGGCTAAGAGGCCAGGCAGACATGGGTATTGGAGAGGGACAGCCCTTGGGAAGGGTCACAGCAGTGCTATTTCTGATGAATAGGTGTCAGGAGTTGAAATGCTTGTGTTGTTGTGTCGGTGGGGTATTATCAGGGGTGAACCTAGCCTCTCTGCTGCCTGAGGCAAACTTTAAGATGTGCCCCCCCCTCATCAAACACAAGGGCGTCAGCACCATCACATGCACATGCAAGAATCACATAGAAGAATTCAGAATAAGGATCATTAATGGCAATGACAGCTTGGCACAAGCTACAGTCACACAATGGTGGCTGCAGCCTTATAGCACAGGAGGCAGCACTGATTGCCACCTATTATCTATGGCACACACTTACAAAACTCTGGGCAGCTCCAATGTGATCACTGCCTGACACTGACTAATCAGACATGTCACCATGCGGCACCGTCCACACATACAACGACCTGCAGTCTGACCACCAACAAGCTGCTACTGCACTAAGTTGGTAAAATGGCGCGTCTTCCTCAACAAACCACGCCTCCTCCCGTACCACTTATCCAATCACAAGCGCCGCACACGGGGCTGTCCGGAGCTAATACCCTGTTTTCCTGAAAATAAGACACCGTCTTATATTAATTTTTACCCCAAAGAAGCGCAATGTCTTATTTTCAGTGGACGTCTTATCTTCATGAAGAATTCACATTTATTGATGAATTGATGAAGCCTCCATCATCCTTCTGCAGCCTCCATCATCACCCAATGTCCCCCTGCAGCCTCCATAATCCCCCAAAGTCCCCCTGCAACCCACATCATCCTCCTGCAGCCCCTATCGTCTCCCAATATCTCAGTCATCCATCTGCAGCCCCCACCATCCCCCAATATTCCCCTGCAGCCTCCATCATCCATCTGCAGCCCCCATAATCTCCCAATATCCCAATCATCCATCTGCAGCCCCCATCATCCCCCAATATCGCCCTGCAGCCTCCATCATCCTACTGCAGTCTCCATCATCTCCCAATATCCCCAACATCCATCTGCAGCTTCCATCATCCCCCAATGTCCTCCTGTAGCCCCAATCAAACTTCTCAACCATCATCATTACCCAATGTCCCCCTGCAGCCCCCATCATGCATCTGCTGTCCCCATCAACCCTCAATGTCCCCCTGCAGCCCCCAATATCCCCCTGCAGCCCCCATTATCCTTCTGCAGCCTCCATCATCCATCTCCAGCCCCCAACATCTCCCAATATCCCCATCATCCATCTGCAGCCCCATCATCCCCTAATATCCTCCTGCAGCCCACATCATCCTTCTGCAGCCCTCATCATCTCTCAATATCCCCATCATCCATCTGTAGCCCCCATCATCCCCCAATGTCCCCATCATCCTTCTGCAGCCTCCATCATCCCCCAATGTCCCACTGCAGCCCCCATTCTCCATCTGCAGCCTCCATCATCCCCCAATGTCCCCCTGCAGACCCCATAATCAATCTGCAGCCCCTATCATCCCCAAATGTCTCCCTGCAGACCCAATCATCCATCTGCAGTCCCCATCATACCCCAATATCTGCCTGCAGCTCCCATCATCCTTCTGCAGCCCTCATCATCTCCCAATATCCCCATCATCCTTTTGCAGCCTCCATCATCCCCCAATGTCCCCTGCAGCGCCCATCATCCATCTGCAGCCCCCATTATCCATCTGCACCCTCCTCATCCCCATCATTTTTATGCAGCCTCCACCATCCCCCAATGTCCCCTGCAACCCCCATCATCCATCTGTAGCACCCATCATCCCCCAATGTGGAAGCAGGAAGGAGGACAAGTGCAGACCAACCGGCAGGAGAATTGATCTTTCATTGCCCCCATAAAGTATGATGCCACCAAAAGTGTCCCCAAAACACTATAATCCCCCCACAGTGAATTCCTTGACAGGACCTAACACACATACCATACGGTACCCCCCAACTACTCTGGCACAGTATGATCCCCAACTGTGACCCCTCACAGCCCTCCATATAGTATAATGGTTCCTAAACCTCTTCACACTGTATAATAGACCCCAACACAACCCCCAAATAGCCCCCCATAAAGTATAAAGGCTCCATGGCCCTGCAAATATTATCCTGCTCCCACAGAGCCCTCCAAATATTGTAATGACTTCCATAAAGTATAATTGGCTCCATATATTATAATACACCCCCTAGCCCTCCATATAATATAATCTACCCTGATAGACAATGCACCCCATAATTTTCCATATATTATAATGCACCCCCATAGTCCTCCATATATTACAATGCACCCCATAAACATACAAATATTATAAAGCACCGCCATAGCCCTCCATATAATATAATGCACCATGCATAGTCCTCCAAATACTATAATGCATCCCCCATAGTCCTCTATATAGTATAATGCACCCCATAGCCCTCCATATACCATACAGCACCCCATGTACAATATAGCACCCCATATAAAGCACCGCCCATATACAGCACAGGAGCACATAAAGTACAGCACCCCTATAAACAGCACAGTCCCCCCATATGCAGCACCCCCATATATGGCACAGCACCCTCATATATGGCACAGCACCCCATATACAGAGCTCCCCCATATACAACAGAGCCCCTCATATACAGCACCCCATATACAGCAGAGCCCACCCATATACAGCAGAGTCCCCCATATACAGCTTCCCCATACACAGCAGAACCCTCCATATACAGCACCCTCACATACAGCAGAGCGCCCCATATACAGAGCCCCCTATATACAGCACCCCCATATACAGTAGAGCCCCCCATATACAGCACCCCCATATACAGCACTTCAGCCCCATATACAGCAGAGCCCCCCATATACAGCACCCCCATATACAGCACCCCAGCCCCATATACAGCAGTGCCCCCCCATATACAGCACCCCCACATACAGCAGAGCCTCCCATGTACAGCTCCCCCATATACAGCAGAGCCCCATATACAGAGCCCCTATATACAGCACCCCCATATACAGCACCCCCATATACAGCAGAGCCCCCCCATATACAGCACCCCCACATACAGCAGAGCCCCCCATATACAGCTCCCCCATATACAGCAGAGCCCCCCATATACAGAGCCCCCTATATACAGCACCCACATATACAGCAGAACCCCCCATATACAGAGCTCCCCCATATACAGCAGAGCCCCCATATACAGAGCTCCCCCATATACAGCTCCCCCATATACAGCAGAGCCCCCCATATACAGCACCCCCATATACAGCAGAGCCCTCCATATACAGCACCCAGCCCCATATACAGCAGAGCCCCCCATATACAGCTCCCCCATATACAGCAGAGCCCCCCATATGCAGCAGAGCCCCCAAATACAGCACCCCCATATACAGCAGAGCTCTCCCATATACAGCAGAGCCCTCCATATACAGCACCCCAGCCCTGTATACAGCAGAGCCCCCATATACAGCTCCCCCATATACAGCAGAGCCCCCCATATACAGAGCTCCCCCATATACAGCAGAGCCGTCATATACAGCACCCCCATATACAGCAGAGCTACGCCATATACAGCACCCCCATATACAGCACCCCAGCCCCATATACAGCTCCCACATATACAGCAGAGCCCCCCATATACAGCAGAGCCCGCCCATATACAGCACCCCCACATACAGCAGAGCCCTCCATATACAGTTCCCCCATATACAGCAGAGCCCCTCATATACAGCAGAGCCCCCCCTCATATACAGAGCTCCCCCATATACAGCATAGCCCCCCAAACACAGAGCTCCCCCATATACAGCTCCCCCATATACAGCAGAGCCCCCATATACAGCAGAGCTCCCCTTATACAGCAGAGCCCCCCATATATGTGGCGCCCCTATGGGAAGGTGCCACAGGGAGGTACTGCACCCCAAACAGAAGGTGTAGTGCCTCCGTAGCCATGGATATGGGGTTTCATGCAGAGTTTGTCCTAAGCATCCATACACTAGCCCACCTTAGTAGGTCCAGGGGGTGGAGCTTAGAGTAGAGCGGGACACTTGAGTGACAGTTGAGTTAGTTCTAGTCAGACAGTGCTGGGAAGGCAGTCAGAGAGGACGTGCCTGACAGCGTTCATGACAGGAGGGCACCTCCTTGGAGAGGGGTGACCCAGAAATGGAGGGGACAATCCAGGACCGGTTTGAGCCGGCTGGGGAGTCCAGGGTCGACACCGGCATACCGGAGCCGAGGCAGTCAGAGGTCTATCCCTGACTGTGAACCAACAAGCTGTGGGACAGACAGAAGGGAGCCATAGCGCCACAGACTGCACCTCTTCCTCAGTTCCAAAAAGGTCCAGGACATGTTAGGGAAAGGACCAAATTCTGGTGGCGGGAGGATTTGCTCGTTGTCACTCCCGTCTGTACCGGTAAGGAACCGACTGTACCTAACAGTAGCAGACCAGGGGACTGGCGAAGGAGCTCTTCAGAGTGGTTAATGAGAGTAAAGAGGAAGACAGACCCTGAAAGTTGTGAGAGGGCACGACCGACAGACTCTGCTAAGTTACCTCAAAACTGTGGCTACGTCCCCGGTAAACAGACTGTACTGTGTACCTGTTTTTCATCTGGAGACAGTAAAGACCTTCTTGAGCTGATCTGGTGTCTGTTCTCATTTGCTCTGCTGCCCGGAGGGCTCCTACAGCATCAAAAAGGTGTGGACTACTACTCCCCTCATTCACCCCGCTGCCCTGAGGTAAAGCTCCACCTGTGGGGAGCTATACTACTCTGAGCTGCACCTCCATCACCTCAGCGGCTGGCCGCAGCGCTGGTATCCACATTACCAGGTACCACAGGTGGCGTCACATTACCATTCCCCCATCCATCATCATCTTCCCCCACCATTCCCGCAATTGAGGGTCCAGGGCACAGGAACCGGGAACCGACCAGCTGTGATCCCCCATCAAAGTGACCATCAGTCCCAGTATCCGAGTACGCCCTACCCTGTCGACCGACTCATATACAGCAGCCCCCTCCTATATACAGCAGAACCCCCCATATACAGCCCCCCTATATACAGCAGAGCCCCCCATATACAGCAGAGCCCCCTCATATACAGCAGAGCCCCCCATATACGCAAGCCCCCATATACAGCAGAGCCCCCTGTGGAGGTCAGTGGGTGCTCTTGTCCACAGGCCCAGCCGCCTTTACAAAGACAATGTGGACCAGGGCTCATCCCCAACTGAACGCCCAAGCTCCTTATCCGTGGGTGGAACACTACTCAGACAACACAGGGTGAGGGAACCACAATATTAAGGCTTTATTAGATCCCCAAACAGTTTACAGCATATAACACATAACCAGCAAAACACAACAATGTAACAGGCAACAGAGTCTCACCCTTCCGCTGGCTCACCAGGGATTAGAATACAGCAAAGCAAAGTCTGTAGCCAGGTGACTGGATTGTCCCAACCTGCGTGGCTTCCTTATGCAGTCTTTGTCATCACAGCCGAATCCGATAATTCGATGCTGAAATCTTGTGGTATTATAATCCAGGTTCTGATCCCCTTGGTCGGACCGAAATGCCAAGGCCTGGGGTTATGGCTTGCCAATCGGACACGAAGATCCTAGATTAGCTGCCTTTATCAAGTCCAGTACCACTCTAGCCGGGACAGAAATCCCTAGACTGAGGGCACTAGACAGAATCTAACTCCCTCTGGTTAATGAACAGGTCTCCTTATATACCTTCAGCCCTCATTGCAGTATATTGGGGACTTCACGATAGGTGGGATTAAACTGCCTTTTCATTGGCTGGATCTCAAGCCTCTTCTAAACATTTTTAGTCCATATTGCAGTCCAGGCAAAAGAAGCCAAATACTGATTGATCTAGCAACTAGCACGATACAATGGAATGTTAGTAGGATTAAGTCCTGTCAAGGGAGAGCCACATACAGATGGTTTAGGCTACTTTCACAATTGCGTTCCCTCCGCAGCGTTCTGTGGAGGGGAGCCGCAATGTGACCGCCAGCACACATTGCAAGTCTCCTAATCTTTTATAATTGGGCTGGAGCACGCCAAGCCGTTGCTTTGTGGCGAGCTTGATTGCGCAAGCGATCGTGCGCACCCACATCACCCGCGCCAATATTGTGATTGTCGCGGTCATGGCAGTCCAGCCCGGGGCCCCCCATTATAAAGATAGGGGCTTGCGGTGCTGCGGTCACATTGCGGCTCCCCTCCGCAGAACGCTGCGGAGGGCAACGCAAATGAGAAGGCACCCTTACCTAGCACCTAGCAGGATACATTTACATAGTAATACAAAGGGCAGTTAGCATAATTACGTTTTTTGAGCCTCTGTCCCTCTGACCTTCCTAAGACAAAAAGTTGAGCTGATTACATGCACACGGTCAACATTTCCAAACATCTTCAAGACTGGTAAAAACAATGAGTGTCCCCTCACAAGGTAGGAATTAAATCACAATACAAAGAGGCAAGATAATTACATTACACATGCTAAAATAAACACTAACATACAAGACTTGTAGGAAAATACAAAAACTGACTGGTTAGAGTTTAATGACTTAAAGGTTGAACAAACCATCTACAAAAATACTATTTCTAACATTAAAGAGTCCATTGTCATCCCTGTGAGCCCTAAATGCGACCCATTACTAAACCCATACCGACTCCCATATACATCACCTAACAGCACCCAGCCCAATACAACCCACATTATGAACTTCCAATTACAGTCCCTGGGCGATACACTAGGGTCACTTGTCAGATGAAAAGCTGGTATTGACCTGATCCGACTTCCTGTCAGAGAGGCGGCTGGTCTTCTTTAAAAAGAGGAAATTAAAAAGCGCGTCCAATGCATGTCCGTCGCCCTTGGACGGTGCCGTTCTGCCTCGGCCCAGGCGGTCCTTCCTGGCCGCCGGTGCAGGGGACTGTACCGGGCGCCCAGGCGCGCTTCAGCGTGCCCATCTGGGTGTTCAGAGAGCGGGTGCTGAGGTGCACCAGTGACGCGGCGGGCGGAAGTGACGTGAAGCCATGAAAGTTTGCAACAAAATACCATACTGTCTGGGTTACATAAGAAATCATCATATGTTCTACATTGAAGGAGTTCATTTCATCACACCCCCCATATACAGCTGAGCACCCCATATACAGCAGAGCCCCCATATACAACAGAGACCCCCATATACAGCAGAGCTCCCCCATATACAGCACCCCCATATACAGCACCCCAGCCCCATATACAGCACCCCCACATTCAGCAGAGCTCCCCATATACAGCACCTAGAGTCCCGATGAACACAGGGTCACTTGATGCAGATGTAAAATAACTGCTGGATTGACCAATGATCACACTCCCTGGCAGGAGGAGGCGGACGCTGAGGAGGCAGAGTCAATTGCTGCTGTATTGAAAGTAAAGGAAGGAATGTAATTGTTGGGAAAGGCGGGTCTAATCAAGGACCATATTGTCACGTCGCCATTGGACTCGGTGGCCGGTGTTCCTGCCTCGGCCGCTGGGAGGAGCCGGATTCCTTCGGCTGGTGGCACCGGTGACAGGAGGGCCTTGTCCTCATATGGAACTGCTCCAGCGACGTCTGCCTCTGTCGCTGAGCGCCGCGGTGTTTCCCCTCTGGGTGGTGTTGGTCGCAGAGGAGCGGGCCCTGCAGAGGTGTCCGTTAGGCGCAGCCTGTGTTCTTCTGTCAGAGGTGGCGTGGGTGGAGCCAGTCGTGCATCTCCATCTGGCCTGGATCTAGGGGCGGTCCGGATGAGGTCATCGGGCTGTGAGCTCCAGCCTATGGGAGGTAACCGCGCCCTTCAAATACATTGGAGCCTGTCTTGCAGGCCGCCAGATATAGTTTTGGTTCCCCAGTGATATAGTGTATGTTTAGTTTTGTCTCTGACCTTGGCCTGGATTTCTGACTCTGCTTCTTCCTGTCGATTTTGTACCTCAGCTGCCCTCTTGGTTTTGCCCTTGACCCTTGCCTGGATTCTCGACTCTGCTACTGCCTGACGATTTTGTACCTACGCTGCCCTCTCGGTTTTGACTCGGACTTCTGACTTTGCTTTTCGGGTCTTGATTTTTTTCCCTGGCGACCTTCCCTGCTCTGTTGCTCATAATAGGCAGCTACCCCCTGGGCTCCGCTATAATTCCAGATCCCTGTATAGGGGTTAAGGGTCTCGGGGTTTCTCGGGCTGCTGCCTTACCAGCAGCTCAGCTTCACAGCGGATGGTTGTCACACATATGGGGTTTGAAGTTATGGTTTTACCTTGGGGTGGTGCATAATTAAAGAGCCAGTATGCTCCCTATAATTCCCAGTTATTGCATCTGTTTGCATATCTGCCATGACAGCACTTAGCCATTACAACCGCAGGGAGGCCACCACTTTCCTTGATCAATTTCCTCGAAGGGTAGGATGTTTCCAATGCGGCAAGTGTATATCATGCCCCAATATTGAGAGAGCGGACAGTTTCTCAAATGTGGCAGGCACAAAAACGTATAACATCTCTAAAAAAATCACCTGTAGCACAACAGGAGTTATCTATTACGCGGTATGCCCTTGCCCTAAGGTATATGTAGGCCTCACCACCCGTGCCCTAAAAATTAGAGTAAGGGAGCATGTCCTTAATATCAATGGGGCAGAAGCCTGTTTGGACCCATCCACTTTAAAAACTCTTCCTAGGCACTTTTTTGAATTTCATCAGTGCCGGGGTGATCTACTTAGGGTAAGGGGAATAGATGTGATAGACTTAGGCATTCGGGGAGGTCCGGTAGCAAGAAAATTAGCCATGTTGGAAACAAGGTGGATCTGGACCCTCGGTACTCTTCAACCTGGGGGACTTAATGAGAAGATCAGTTTCGCCCCGTTTCTTTGACTCTGCATACTGCTGTGATGGTGGGTTTACACGCGCGATATCGGCGTCCAACTCCGACCCAACTCCGACAAAAAGTCACGTGGGTCGCGAGTTGGAGCCGATATCGGGTGCGCGTTGTACTGTTTTAGCGTACAACGCGATGCTGGAACGATGCCAAAACGATATCGGAGTTGAATAGCAAAGCTATTCAACTCTCCGATATCGCAAGGCCGTTGTACCAGCATCGCAGCGTGTGACAGCCCAACTACGATGTGCACGCTGACGTCACCCATTAACTAACATGTTAAATGGTTGTTCCTGGGTTGGTGGGCGTGCACATCGTAGGGACGTTGCATCCCGATATCGCGGCGTGTAAACTGGCGATACGATGCAGGGAGAAACGTGCACTAAATGCGCGCTCCCGCGTCGCCTCCGATATCGCCGCGATATCGGGACGTGTAACCCCACCATAATAGTTGGATGACCTAATCAGGTTTTCTTCTTTATATTTTAACAGACTTACCCTATATGTTTTGGAATCTATGTATCTTGACAATGAAATGACATCTAAGAAGTGAAATCACTAACAGGACAGAAAATGTGGAATTATACAGAAACTTTAGCTTCCTATTGAATACAAAGTACAAATGTAGAATTTGTGTTTATACATGGATGCATCTCTGAATTGTATGTGCTGTCTAAGGGAATTCCTCTGGTGGTATATATAAGTATGATCTAAGGTGATTGTATGTATTCATCTATATTTGATATTACAGCTCTGAATTGTATTTTATCCAAAACGATTGTAGATGTATCTATGTGGAATAAGCACTGTACCTATATTGATCTTTTTCTTATTCCTCCCCTTGTATGAAGTTCTGTGACCCTTCCACCTCTGTTTGTTGTCCTGGAGACAACAATACGTTACTGCAGTGACTATAATAAGTATGTGCCCCAAACAAAGATGGCGGCGGCAGCGCCTCATTGGCAGGCGTCGTGTCCTGGGTGTGCCCACGGTCTCCATGGTGCAGCGTCCACAATAACCTTGTGGCCGCTCCTATGCTGACGCGAGCGGGCCGGATATGACGCCGCCATACGTGCGGTCACGTGCGCGCGAGTACCGGCACTCTCATTGGTCAGCGCAGGTCACATGCGTGGCCACGCCCACCGGTGTTGCGAGACGGGTTCGCGCTCCTGGCCGCATATACATGATGTGCACGCCGCCTGACAGGTGATACATGTTTCCAATCAATAGGGAGGCATTTTTAAACCGAAATTTCACTGCCGCAAGGTGCCCCCTGATGAAGGCCACGAAACGATCGTAGGGGTCCGTGGTCCCCCTCTGCTCAGTGTTACTGGTAATTATACTGAACATATAACCCTGTTACAATGGCTGATGGTTGCTTTTTCCACATTGAACTCACTATACTCTCCTAATATGTAAAAAACGTGAATTCACTTATAAATGTATTTATTTGGGAAAGTATATGTTTGATGTATATGCAATGTGAACTACTTGTGCACACTACCTTATCTCTGTACTTGAAGTATTATGGAGTGTTCTATTCTGTACAAACATAAATGCACAACTGTGTGCATGTAGCATATTACTATCTTGTGCTTGTGAATATTTACTACCTCAGCCTCTTTTGTACATTGTTTCTATGTATATTTATCTACATTCTATAACCAGGAACACCTGAGGGGCCCACTCACCATGGGTTGGTGAACCTGTTTGTTTGTTCGTCCACCATGTTTTAATAAATTTCTCACTTTTGCAATAAAAGACGATTTGGTCATAATTTTCCCTCTTGAATCGGTATTATAAGTACGACTTAGTCTTTGTCCATGGAGTAGTGCTCCCTAGAATAAGTGGGGTTATAGAAAGGCACTTATGTTATGAAGGTTTTTATACATGACAGCACTTAGCCAGAGGGGTTATACGTTTTATATGCCTGCCTAGGTTTGTGGCAGAGTTTCTCAGGAAGATAAGGAAAATAGGGCATTCAGGGAACTCGGTGAGTAAGGGGCTTTCTATTCCTTCGTTGGGAATCTGGTCAGATTTCATTTATTGGAAGCATGTGGTATGGTGGCTACCCATGTGTGGTTTGTGATACCAGGTTTCATTGGAAAAAAAAAATTAAGAATAAAATTTTTTTTTAGTTCAGTGATGGTATATTTATGTTGGGATGTGGATGGAATTGCTTCTATAAGTGGGTATTTGGGCAGGTTATATAGCACAGGTCTTTTGGTGCAGCAATTATGTAAGGTTATAGTGCCCCTTGGAGGGCAACTCTGGTTTGCTACATTGGGCGTAGGTAAGTTGTATGTGCACATATGAGCCCTTGTATGGGAACTTGTTTGGTTTGGTTTTGTCATCGGTCACTTTATGAGGACAAGGTAGTGATGATGGTAATTAATTCAGTTGTTGTTCAGCGAGCAGAAGTGACTTGCAACTGTCGAGCCCACTGGGACGAGGGTACTCGGTACCGGACCATGTCTTCTATTGGGGAAGTCACGGGTGGTCCTGGTCCAGACCGTGTCCCGGGCCCTGGCAAATAAAAGGGTGTATTTACAGGGGAGAATAGTCTATCGTGACGCCACCCACTATATGCGGCCAGTGATGGGGCCGCCACTGCTGCAGAACCTCCGGGGATGGTGTAATGGCAGCGCAGATGGAATAGTTCCAGTGGGTAGAACTGTATTCCCCGGGGCAGTGATGGTAAAGTCTATAATGGATGTGGATAGTGGAGACGGGGTTAAAGAACACACATTCACGTTTTGTAGTAAAAGGTGCAATTCTCCTTCTCTCCTGATGCTGCAGCTTTCTTCCAGCCTGTGTGCAGAACTGACTGGCTTGTAGCTCTTCAGGTGGGACCTCTCTGCTGTTGGATGAAGGGCAAAGGTTGCAATCAATACACAGACTCACAGTTTTGCTGTTTTCCAAAGCTTTACTGCAGATGTTGTTGGAGATTATAGTCCACGGAGTCTGTACTGGGGCTAGGCTTTCCTCCCACCCTGTCCGGGTCATCAGCTTCCTCGTCCTGCACTGTGTGTGTGTGTGTCCTGGCTGCTGCTTCTAGCTGAGCTGCTGGGACTGTCTCTCTCTCTCTCTGTTCTGCTGGTACAACTTGGCTAGGCAACTTGAGTCCTCTGTACTGTGCTGACCCCGTCGTGTTGCTTTACTCTGGTACTGTGGGCGTCTAGAAACCCCACTGCTCCTGGATTCACCATGCTGTGTGTCAGTCACAGTACCGGATCTGGTGTCCGTTCTGTGCGCTTCTCTGGGGCGAGTAGTGGTTGCACTCGAGCTCCCAGGAGTGTCTCTCTGCTTGTAGTTCTCCTTTCCTCAGACCCTCACTAGGCCTGGAATCGTGAGCAGACTGCAGAGAAGCTTAGCACAGCCTCTCTGGCACTGCAGTCTCTCTCAGTTCTCCCAGGAACTGAAACTAACTCTGCTCCTCACAGCACTGCTCCATGCTGCACTGAGCTACCTTCCTCATGAGCTGGAGTATTTAAGAGAGCAGGTTGTGCTCCCCCTCCTGGTCCAGAGGTGCTAGTGTAAGTCAGTGTGTTGTGGGGAGGGAACCCACGTGATGTTATTGTGGCACATTAACCCATGGGGTGCCACATTCCCCCTTAGTTAAATACAGTACTGCGGGACTGTGGAAAAACAAGTAGCAAACAATTAAACACAATTAATATTTACATAGACTTAAAAGTAAAAAGTACAAAAATCACTAAAGTTTGAAAAAGAGTCCAAAAAGTTCAAAAAGTCAAAAAGCAGTCTTTCCGGGGGTTTAGTCCATTGCCTCCGGGCTGATAATTATATTCACAAAAGAGAGTTCTTACCACAACCAGTCCGTGGTATATATGGTCCATAAGTAAATAAGAAAAGTTCAAAGTTCATACAGGATAGTCTCTGTAGGTACTGGGCTTTTTAACGTTGCAACAACTATATACATTTGTCCACGGGTGTTTCTGCTTAGGAGGCCTGGATTCGCTACACCACCCCCAGGCACTTTCTTTCCCTAACTTAATATACATGGGGGTCAATCCAGTTCCTCCACCCTCTTGGACACAGTCTACCGGGTTCAATTTACATTTACTTTACATTTAAACAAACATATTTACATTACACATTTAATGGCGTT
The DNA here is from genome assembly GCA_033576535.1 of Allobates femoralis. Classification (NCBI taxonomy): domain Eukaryota; kingdom Metazoa; phylum Chordata; class Amphibia; order Anura; family Aromobatidae; genus Allobates; species Allobates femoralis. The sequence goes on along the minus strand of JARQOC010000003.1, from coordinate 597,599,775 downwards.
TTACTCTCTGTACCTAACTGGTAACTGACCTTGGGTACTACGCTCTGATCTGCGTAAAACAGGTATACTGCTTGCACGTGAGCTACTAGTATTAGTGGGTATGTACCTACGTGTTGTGCTTGCACACCTGATGAAGGCAGCGCTCTGCTGCAGAAACGCGTAGTGGCCTGTAAGAGGTTAATAAAGAAACTTTTTCTAAAATAACCCTAGTGCCAGTTATCTCTAGCTCTAGCGCTCCACAGACCAGGGATTTTTTTACTCTCAGCTTCTTGCACTTGTGCACACCTGGCAAAAGCAGCTCTGGACAAGAGATACCATTAATCCTAGATCCTGAGTTCCATGACCTAGCAATACAACACGGTCACCGTTGTAGGACCTGTGGTGACATCAATCCGGTCATTGATCGCGGCAGGAGTTGGAGCTCCCGGAGCAACTTTCGGTGCCTCCACTATACCTCCAGGCGGAGGTGGATTCACAGGCATAAGACCGCAGTTGTGCAGGGTTGCACAACCACCTCTGGTGAGTGGCTACACAGCCCTGGGCCTAAATCCACTTCAAAAACTTTCTTCACATGCGCTCCCACCCCCTCCCCCCTTTTTGTCGTGCTTGGTATTAAGGCAGATGAGGATCTGACTGCAGGACTGGCAAGTTCGCTAGGACCAGGAATTTGTTCTTCCTCTTCAGATTCTACTTCCAGTTCTTCAAGTCTTGGGTCTTCTTCTGGTAACATGGGTTCTGGTAACATGGGTTCTGGTAACACGGGTTCTGGTAACACGGGATCTGGTGTTGGTTCCACCATTGAAGGGAATGCAATCATTGGTACGACAACTGCTGCATGGTAATTTGGCCATGTTTTAGGGAAATCTCCTAGTACCATGTGGAATACTTCTTCTTTTTCTTTCTCTTTAATAGATTGGACTTGTGCGGGTTCTATGACTTCAGATGTCTTCAAGGTTTCAGGACACAATTTGAGTTGATCTCGAGATACGACTGCTGAAGTTCTTCCTTCATCTTTGCTTATCAAACAGGTTTATACATTGTCTAGGTTAGATGGTAAGACTGTGTATGGGACGGTTTCCCACTGATTATCCAATTTGTTAGTGCATCTCTTTCTTTTGAGCACTTGATCACCTTCTTGTAATGGCATTGCTTGAGCATGTTTGTTAAAAGCCTTCTCTTGTCTTGCTCTTGCTTGCTGTAAGTTTCTCTCTACACATTCTTGCACTTGTTGATACTGTTTCTGACATTTGGTATCTCAATCTGATTCTTCTACTTCTGTATCTGGTTTTTCAATTCCCATTTCTAGATCAATTGGTAGCTTGCCGGGTTTTGCATGCATAAGGTAGGCTGGAGTGCAGTTTGTAGAACTTACTGGAACGTGGTTGTATAAGTCTACCAAATCAGGTAATTTATCTGGCCACTGATTTCTTTCTGACTCTGGTAATGTCTTCAACAGGTCAATTACAATATGATTCATCTTCTCGCATAAACCATTTGTTTGGGGGTGGTACGTTGTTGTGTGAATCTTCTTACAACCGTACATATTGCAGAATTCCTTGAATAATTCTGATTCAAAAGCTGGACCTTGGTCTGCAAGGACTTGTTCTGGGTAACCATGCGGTCTACAGAAATGCGTCTGGAATGCTTTTGCTGCCGTCTTCGCTGTCAGATCTTTGACTGGTACTACCACTAAGAAGCGTGAATAATGGTCCACGATGGTTAAGGCATAGACATAGCCTGACCGGCTTGGTGACAACTTGACATGGTCTAACGCAACTAGCTCAAGTGGCTGCTTGGTTATTATGGACTGAAGTGGAGCTTTCTGTAGATCTTTCCTTCTGAGGTTGCATGCGGCACATCTTCTGCACCATAGTTCAATGGATCTTCTCATGCCAATCCAATAGAATCTTTCTCTCAGGATTGCTTCTAACTTCTTCCATCCGAAATGACCTGCGCCATCATGGTAGGCTTCTAAGACCATTCTGATGTCTCTCTTGGGCACGATTATCTGCCAGACCAGTTCATGTGTTTTGGGATTGATATGCCTTCTGCAGAGCTTCCCTTGATACAGGAACAATTTGCCTCTGTCCTTCCAGAGCTGTACGGCCTCAGCTGGGGCATTCTGATCAGGGTTTGCACCTTGTCGCGTAAGCAGTTCTTTCACTAGCTTCACAGCTGGATCAGAATCTTGGGTGTCAGCCCACCCGTGGTGTCTTAACGGGTTGAGGTTTACTTCCTGCTCTCTTTTGTAGACGCCGGGTTGATAATCTTATACCTTTGAATGATGAAAGGCCGGTAGTTCAATCTCTTCCAACCCTTCCGGTTCCTCTTCCACGTCTCTCAGGTGTGGCATCCGTGATAAGGCATCTGCGTTCCCGTTCTTGCGGCCTGCCCGATATTTGATGACAAAGTTGTAATTAGATAGCCTGGCTATCCATCTCTGCTCCAATGCTCCTAATTTTGCTGTATCCAGGTGAGTCAACGGGTTGTTATCCGTGTAGATGGTGAAATCTGCACCTGCCAAGTAATGCTTAAAACGTTCAGTCACAGCCCAAACTACTGCCAGTAGTTCTAACTTGAAGGAGCTGTAGTTCTCGGGATTTCTTTCTGTCGGCCGGAGCTTCCTACTTGCAAAGGCAATAACTCTCTCTTTGCCTACTTGCTTCTGTGATAACACTGCTCCCAGTCCCACGTTGCTGGCATCCATGTAAAGAATGAAGGGTTGATGGTAATCAGGGTATGCCAGAATCTTTTCTCCCGTCCGTGCACTTTTCAGCTTGTTGAAGGAGTCTTCCTTCTCTTCACTCCACTGGAACGGAGGATTACGGGATGACTTTCTTGACTGTCCTACCAGGATGTCTTGTAGGGGAGCTGCTAGCTTCGTGAATCCTCTGATAAATCTTCTATAATAGCCTACCAGGCCCAGGAATTGCTTCACTTCTTTCACGTTTGTAGGTCTTGGCCAATCCCTTATCACTGTGACTTTATCAGGATCCGGTGCTACTCACGACGTGCCCCAGGTACTGTACCTTTGGTTTGAGAAGGTGACACTTGGATGGCTTGATTTTCATGCCATATTTGGACAAAGCTTTGAACTCTTCTGTCAGGTCCTGTAGATGTTGCTCATACGTCTTGGAGTAGACTATGACGTCATCTAAGTACAGGAGGACAGTTTCAAAGTTCATATGTCCTAGACAGCTCTCCATCAGGCATTGAAAGGTCCCGGGTGTGTTGCAGAGTCTGAACGGCATAAAATTGAAATCACAGAGGCCCATTGGCGTAGTAAACGCTGTCTTCTCCCTGTCGGCTTCGGCCACAGGAACCTGCCAGTACCCACTAGTCAGATCAAGGGTGGAAAAGTAGTTAGCAGATCTTAATGCAGCTAATGACTCCTCAATCCTAGGTAATGGGTATGCGTCCTTATGTGTGATGCGATTAATCTGCCGATAATCTACGCACATTCCCATGGTCCGGTCCTTCTTTTTAACTAACACTAGAGGTGCTGCCCAGGGGCTACAACTGTCTCTTATAACCCCTGCAGATTTAATTTCTCTGAGCATGTCTTTGGTGGTTTGGTAGTGAGCAGGTGGTAATGGTCTATACCTCTCTTTTATAGGCTGATGGTTACCTGTGGGTATAGTGTGCTCTACCCCTTTAATCTGCCCGAAGTCTAACGGGTGTTTGCTGAATATTTGCTCATATTCCTTCACTACCCGGTATACTCCATGCTTGTGATGGGGAGGTGTAAAACTGGTACCTACATGTAGCTTTTGGCACCAATCCTCCAGCTTCTCTCCTGAGCCATTGTCATCCGCCTGACTCGACGGGTTCAAGGGCTCGACGGCTGTGATGTTGTTGTTATCAACCGTGTACAACTTAGCCATGGTAGCATACTTTGGTAATGTGACCTCATCTTCTCCGCTGTTCAATAGGCGTAATGGCACTCTTCCCTGTGTATGTCAACTACTCCTCTAGCTGTAAGTATGGTAGGTCTACTGTCTGAGTACACGGGTTCTACCAGGGCCTGATAGTCTCGCCCTTTGATGCCTATTGCGGCTCTACACCAGACCAACATTTCAGTTTTGGGAGGTATTACAATGGGTATTGGATCACTTACTCGTACACTGCCGATCTCACCTCCAGAGATTTCTACCTGTTGCTTCAACATCAGGGCTTTGATCTCTTTGTGCAGAAGCCTCTGTTGTCCAGTTCCGGCAGTCTCGGCGATTTGCTGCAAAACGCTTATCACTTCGGAAAAACATTTCTCAATTACATTCATTCCTAGCAGCATCACTGGCTCACGTTCTCGCCGGTTAGCATCTATGATTATAACACCCTGGTTCTGCAATTCTACCTTCCCAATCTGGATATTCATTTCTCTAAACCTAACCTTTGGTATTAACTGTCCATTACTAGCCCATACATCAAAGTTAAAGTCATCTGGTGCACGAGTAATGTCTGAATCAGCCCAGTACTTTTTATATAGAACATGTGGGATCGATGTTATTTGGGACCCGGTATCCAGCAGGGCACTAACGGGAATGCCATCCAACACGATAGGGATCACCGGCTGTCCTCCCACGAATCTGTCAAACCAGGCTAAAGGGCCTTGAGTATTCATTCCTGGGGAGCGGCCCGCCTGCCCAGGGAATCGTCGTTTAAAGGACACTCTCGGGCAAGATGACCTGGTTTCTGGCAACGGCGACAAATGGGCTGTCCATCTGGTTGATAGCGATCGCTGGGTCGTCCTCTTGCTGCTGGGTATCTTCTGGGAATCATCCACAGAACATCCTCTCTGCTGGTCATCCTCTGGATCTTGGGTGCATTTTTTGACTCTCGCAGTTCCTTGATGACTTTGGCCATAGAGATCACGGTGTCTGTCAGGGCATTTAGCTTTTGGTTGAGGGCTGCATTGGAGATCAATTCCCCTGTTTCAGCAGCAGTTGCTGACATAGCAGATGTCGCTGGCGCTGCCGGCTGCTGAGGTGCTGCTGCAGTGTCCGGTACAGATGTTAGATCCCGGGGCTCTTCTAGCTGCTGCAGCCGCATAGCTCTATCTTTCATCTCAGCAAATGTCATGTCAGGGTTCTGCAGCAGTATCATGCTCAACTGTCCTTGGTGGGAAGGGGAATGGAGGCCCTCTATGAATTGGTCAAGTAGCATTTTATCAGCTCCCGGGGCTAAAGCAGGTTCCGCCAGTTTAAGGGCTCTGAGTGCTTCCTGCAGGTTCAATTCAAAGTCTCTGACACTCTGTTTAGGCTTCTGGTGGCATGCAAAGAACCTCATCTTAGCCCGGGTATCAGCAGCAGATTCAAAAGTTGCTTTCAGTCTAGCTGCTAGATGCTCTACAGTGTCCTTATCTGTGTCCAGCCAGGACGCAACCTCACGCCATGCATTGCCCGTTAACTGTCCCATTATCATTCCTACACTCTGGGCTTCAGTAAGGGGATACATCACATAATACTCTTTAATCTTTAGCATAAAGTCAGTTAATGTATTAGGCTCACCGGAGTACTGGGGCAGCCACATTGCCCCTGGAGTATACGGCATCAGGAACGGCATTATTGGTGCTGTTCCTTGAGCCGCTGCACCGCCGGGTACTATTGCTGGGTCCGGCGCTGCAGCTCCACCGACTGCTCCGTCGCCATCTTGTGCATCGGGCTGCGACATCTTGGGCCCCCTTAGTTAACATCCGCCCTCCGTCTTCCGTTTCCGTCCGGATGTCTATGGGAGGTTCCGGGGTGCAGCAGGGATCTTCTTTCCCGCCGGATGTCGTCAGCACCAAGGGAGGAGTCTGAGTTCGTGCCAATGCAAGGTACCGCCCCCTTCCTTTCCCGCGCTCCGTGCGCTCCACAGTGGCGGATTTTGAAAAATACAGTTCAGATGGCGCAGTTCAAAATCCGTTTTCCCATCAATCACGGCACACAATGCCTGTTTTAACAGGCACGGTAAATCCTGTTCGTGACGCCAGGTTTGTCGAGCCCACTGGGACGAGGGTACTCGGTACCGGACCGTGTCTGCTAGTGGGTAAGTCACGGGTGGTCCTGGTCCAGACCGTGTCCCGGGCCCTGGCAAAAAAAAAAGGGTGTATTTACAGGGGAGAATAGTCTATCGTGACGCCACCCACTATATGCGGCCAGTGATGGGGCCGCCACTGCTGCAGAACCTCCGGGGATGGTGTAATGGCAGCGCAGATGGAATAGTTCCAGTGGGTAGAACTGTATTCCCTGGGGCAGTGATGGTAAAGTCTATAATGGATGTGGATAGTGGAGACGGGGTTAAAGAACACACACTCACGTTTTGTAGTAAAAGGTGCAATTCTCCTTCTCTCCTGATGCTGCAGCTTTCTTCCAGCCTGTGTGCAGAACTGACAGGCTAGTAGCTCTTCAGGTGGGACCTTGCTGCTATTGGATGTAGAGTAAAGGTTGCAATCAATACACAGACTCACAGTTTTGCTGTTTTCCAAACTTTACTGCAGATGTTGTTGGAGATTATAGTCCACGGAGTCTGTACTGGGGCTAGGCTTTCCTCCCACCCTGTTCGGGTCATCAGTTTCCTCGTGCTGCACTGTGTGTGTGTGTCCTGGCTACTGCTTCTAGCTGAGCTGCTGGGACTGTCTCTCTCTCTCTGTTCTGCTGGTACCACTTGACTAGGCAACTTGAGTCCTCTGTGCTGTGCTGACCCCGCCGTGTTGCTTTGCTCTGGTACTGTGGGCGTCTAGAAACCCCACTGCTCCTGGATTCACCATGCTGTGTGTCAGTGACAGTACCGGATCCGGTGTCCGTTTTGTGCGCTTCTCTGGGGCGAGTAATGGTTGCACTCGAGCTCACAGGAGTGTCTCTCTGCTTGTAGTTCCCCTTTCCTCAGACCCTCACTAGGCCTGGAATCGTGAGCAGACTGCAGAGAAGTTTAGCACAGCCTCTCTGACACTGCAGTCTCTCTCAGTTCTGTCAGGAACTGAACTAACTCTGCTCCTCACAGCACTGCTCCGTGCTGCACTGAGCTACCTTCCTCATGAGCTGGAGCATTTAAGAGAGCAGGTTTTGCTTCCCCTCCTGGCCCAGAGGTGCTAGTGTAAGTCAGTGTGTTGTGGGGAGGGAACCCACGTGATGTTATTGTGGCACATTAACCCATAGGGTGCCACACAACTTAAGTCTATGGGTGTTGTATTCCTGAGCCACTGGTTGGGGCCACGTCTAGTAAAGTTATCCTACTATATAATTGCCTTATCGCGTCTTTCTTTCTGTAACGGAAATCCCGCGTCACTGATTGGTCATGGAGCGGCCAATCAGCGACACGGGAGTTCCGTTACAGAGACACAGCGCTTCACTTCAAATAGCGGGCGGGAAAGCCAGCTGTGAAGTCGTCTTTCCCGCCAGCTATTTGAAGTGTCCGTTCTTTCAGCCCCCCTTTGTCACCCCTCGCCGCACTGTGAATTCTCAGCCCACCCTCCCCCCATTGTTACCCACTCTCCGTACTGCGGTGTCATATCTTCCATGATATCCTGCGTCTCTCCCTTTGTGCGATTGAGCATGTCAGGCCATCACTGCATGAATCCTCCCACAGTTGAAGCTTCCGATCATCAATATTCATACGTCACATCAGTGGGTATCCCATGGCTTGTACATACTGATGAGCGGAAGCTGCCACTGTGGGAGGAGTGTCATGCAGTGATGGCCTGACATTCTCAATCGTGTTTGTGTGGCGCCCCACATCGTCTGGCGTCACAGAGGGGTAGTGCACCCGTAAAAGATGTGTAACTGCCCCAGCTGCCCTAGGATGGTGGGTGGGACCCATTCCCAGCACTCCCACATTAGTTGAGCGGTGGGAGGTTACCCGGGAGAGGATATATTCACCTCTAGGGGGATAAAGGAGGTCTTTCAGCAGAATGGCCTGCTAGGAGAAAGAATAGTCTCTCTCTAGGAGCGAGAGAGGGACAGGTTGGAACAGTCGGAGAAGGAGGAAAGTTGGAAAGAGTGTGGAACGAGGCGGAAGGTTTACCTGGGAGGTTTTCAAGCCGAACCGGAGGGAAGAAGAAGGGAAATTGAGGAGATCCTGAAAGAGGGCGCCCGATGTCCGGGCCCTAGAGATAAAGGGAGATCCTCAGAGTGGAGTGACCATACTCCAGGGGATACTCCAGTCGACCACGGGAACGCCAGGCCCGAGGATCCAGCCAGAGTTCATCTTTGCAGTCGACAACCGGCTGCTGTGGCTTGTTTATCAGCCGCAGCACCCTGCCAGACGGAGCGGTCTGCCTGCTTTCTCACCACGAGGGAGAGGACCCCCAGTACTACCTACACGGAGCTATTGGGTATAGGCCCATCCTAGGCGGGGAAGAAAGGACACAAATTCGTCAACAAAGGTACACCACGGGTTCCACCATACCACCTGCGATCCACTTGCAGCCACCCGTAGAGCTACCTGTTATAATAACATCTTGCTGAACTGTGTCTGCTGCTGCTACAGGTTGACAGTAAAGTACCGGGAGAAAGTGACTTTGCCTGTGTCTGTTTTCCTACAACAATTTGTTCCCTTCCAGGAATGCTGCCCAGGCGGAACAGCCCTACCTGTAGGGGGCTTTGCAAACTCAGCCGCAATTCCCTCTACCTCCGGCGGACTGTGGCGGCGCTGGTGACCCATCACCAGGTACTACAGGTGGCGTCACATGACAATAACTCTAATCCCCTGTAAATACAACCCCTTTTGAAATGTCACCAGGCCACGGAATCAGGTGCTGCCACCCGTGACATCCCTAAAACAACCACCGAGCCTGGTACCCGAGTACCCCAAGGCTCGACATTTGGTATAGGAGTGCAGCTCAATCTACAGAAGCACAGATATCACAATGCACAAACAACACAGCATGAGCTCTGCTACATCTAAATATATACATGGCAACTGTTGGAAGGCTGGGAGCAGTATATACTGTAAGTGTAGATGTAGCACAGTTGAGTTTGACATAGCAGAACTGAAATGCTTTGTGTATCGTTCATAGTATGTTATTGGAGTGCAGGTCAATCTATTGCAGTACATACAGACATCACAAAGCACCAGCTCTGCTACATCCTACTATAAAATTGTCTAATCGCGTCTTTCTGTCTGGAAATCTGCGGTGACTGGAGGAGCGGTGACAGGAGGAGAGACAGAGGAGCGGTGACAGGAGAAGCGGTGACAGGAGGAGTGGTGACAGGAGGAGTGGTGACAGGAGGAGCAGTGAATGGAGGAGAGACTGAGGAGCGGTGACAGGAGGAGTGATGGATGAGTGGTGACAGGAGGAGATACGGAGGAGCAGTGACAGGCGGAGAGACAGAGGAGCGGTGACAGGAGGAGCGGTGACAGGAGGAGAGACGGAGGAACAGTGACAGGAGAAGTGGTGACAGGAGAAGCAGTGAATGGAGGAGAGACAGAGGAGCGGTGACAGGAGGAGTGATGGATGAGTGGTGACAGGAGGAGATATGGAGGAGCGGTCACAGGAGAAGCGGTCACAGGAGGAGCGGTGACAGTAGGAGCGATGGACGAGTGGTGACAGGAGAGATGGAGGAGCAGTGACAGGAGGAGCGGTGACAGGAGGAGAGACGGAGGAGTGGGGACAGGAGGAGCGGTGACAGGAGGAGAGATGGAGGAGCGGGGACAGGAGGAGAGACAGAGGAGCAGTGACAGGAGGAGCGGGAACAGGAGGAGAGATGGAGGAGAGGGGACAGAAGGAGTGGTGACAGGAGGAGAGATGGAGGAGCGGGAACAGGAGGAGCGGGGACAGGAGGAGAGACGGAGGAGTGGTGACAGGAGGAGAGAAGGAGGAGCGGGGACAGGGGGAGAGATAGAGAAGCAGGGACAGGAGGAGACACGGAGGAGCAGTGACAGGAGGAGCAGTGACAGGAGGAGCAGGTGTGGCGCACTGCTCACGCAGGTAGCCACAGACTTCCCTAATGCACAGCTGAGTTTCCACAGCAGGTACCTGTGGAGCCCACTTGGACGGGGTACTCTGTACCGGGCCGGAATACTGGGGATGTCACGGAGGTCCTGGTCCGGACCGTGTCCCGGGTTCTGCAAGTAAATGGGATATTTACAAAGGAGTTTGTCGTGACGCCACTCATGGGTTGTCGTCAGGGTGACCACCGCTGCTGTAGAACCTCCGGGGATGATGTTTGGCAGCTGGAGATGTAATAGCTCTCCGCGGGTAGAGCTGGGTTCCCCGGGGCAATGATAGTTAAAGTCTATGATGGATGATATAGATTAGGGATGGGCGAATCCTAAACTACTCGGAATCGCTAGACTCCGACGAGTCTGAGTCCAGGACTCGCTACTCATTGCGAGTCTAGCGATTCCAGTGTTATATAATGGGGAGGCGAGTATTGCAGCGATTCCTCTGCTGACGCACCCTATAAGGGGTCTGGCAGCAGAGGAAAAACCTGCAAATCCCCATGTTATTCTTTTAAAGCCAGCGGCAAAAAGCTGCTAGCTTTTAAAGAATAGTAGAAAAAAAAGAATAAAGGATTGAACCGGGGGGGGGGGGGGATGTGGTGGTTACAGAAATATGGCGAAGCCCACGTTAAATTTTTTTCTGACAAATCCATAACACAATATAAATAAAAGGGACTGCATCTTTATTAACCCCTGGACCATGGGCGAGGGGTTAATAAAGATGCAGTCCCTTTTTTAGGATTGTTTTATTGATCTTTCAGAAAAAAAATGACGTGGGCTTCGCCATATTTCTGTAACCAGCCGGATCCAGCAGGCAGCGACGGGCTGCCCCCAGGTGCCTATTTGTACCTGGCCAGACACAAGAATATAGGGGAGCCCTTTTTTTTTATTATTTCATGAATTTCATGAAATAATTAAAAAAAAATGCGTGGGGCTCCGCGCAATTTCTATATCTAGCCAGGTACAGCTAGGCAGCTGGGGGCTGGAATCTGCAGCGCAGGGAGGCCCAAGCTTTCTGGGCACCCCCCGCTGCAAATTGCAGCCCGCAGCCGCCCCAGAAGATGGCGCGTTCATTGAAGCGCCATCCTCTGGCGCTGAACCCCGCTCTTCCAGTGGCCCTGGTGCGGTGGCTCACTGGGTAATAAAGAGGTTAGGGCCAGCTTTGTATTATCAGCTGGCCCTAAGCCCGAAATTTATGGCGGTCACGCCAATATTAGACATGACCGCCATGAATTTCTATTAAATTGTTTTAAAAAAAAACACAACACAGAGAAAAATTTTTTATTAGAAATAAAAAAAAAGCCATTAGGAACTCCATCTTTAATTAAAAAAATCCTCTTCCGTCCGACGTAGTCCAAAACGCGATGTCCACTCTGCTACATCCCTGTGCATAGATATCCATGTCTATGCACAGGGAGTGAGCAGACTGAGAACAATCTCAGCACTGCTACATGTCTGTGTACAGACATATATGTCTGTACACAGGGAGAGCAGGCGGGCTCTAGGACCCTGGAGCTGCCGCAGCCCGCAGGACCCGGAGCCCAGCACACAGCAGAAGCCGGAAGAGAGATAAGGAGAATTTCTCCCCCCTCCCTTCCTTCGCTCCCTGCTCGCTCCCCCCAGCCCAGTCCTAATTTAGATCCAGGCGGGGGGGTGAGGGGAGGCGGACTCGTTACTGTGCGAGTAATCCCTGCGATTACTCGCACAGTAACGAGTCGGGCGAATCCCTTACTACTCGGCGAGTACTGAGTAGTAACGAGTAGATTTGCCCATCCCTAATATAGATGCTGCAGGATAGGGATGATAGTGGAGATGATAGGAACAGTTTGTGAGGCAGTTGTGAGGGAGAGCAGGGTTTGCAAGGATTATAATGGGGGTTGTAGTCGACACAGGCACTTATTTTGCAGTTGCAGCACTGGTTGTCTTGGTGCTGGATGAGGTATTGTAATAGGTGCAATTCACTTACTTTCCTGCTGCTGCAGCCTTGTCCCTCAGCTTGCGGTTTTGTAGTTCTCCAAAGCTTTATGGTGGGTTTACACACACCAATCATTGTATCCAATCTCTGAACCAATCTCTGGTTGCAGTGAAATCATGGACACATAGTTCCATTTTGTGGCTGTGTACAACATGGAGCAATCTGTCCATGATTTCACTGCAACCAGAGATTGGTTCAGAGATTGGATACAATGATTGGTGTGTGTAAACCCACCATCACTGTAGTTGTTCAGCAATGTTCAGCAATCTATTATATAATTGCGAATGGGTTTTTTGCCCCTTCTGAGTCCACTCGCACTGCGAGTCAGCGTGGTCATGTGGATACGCCCGAAGCATTGGCCGCGAAGCGGCCATTGCGAGTCAGAGACTCGCTCTTCTAGAATCCCGATGCATGTGCATCGGGCACCCAGCTAGTCTATTATATAATTGCGAATAGCTTTTTTGCCCCCGGCGTGGTCATGTGGATACGCGCGAAGCATTGGCCGCGAAGCGGCCATTGCGAGTCGGCGTGGTCATGTGGATACGCCCGAAGCATTGGCCGCGAAGCGGCCATTGCGAGCAGTTCTAAGTCGACTCGCAATGCGACCCGGCGTGGTCATGTGGATACGCGCGTAGCATTGGCCGCGACGCGGCCATTGCGAGCACTTCTGAGCCGACTCGCAATGCCCGCACAGCGGGGATTGCGAGTCAGAGACTCGACGTACTAGAATCCCGATGCATGTGCATTGGGCTCCCAGCTAGTATATATATAAATAGGAATACACGATCAAACGTCCCATAGTTTGCAAAAACAAGTGATTTTTAATGACAAGTAAAAACAGCGGGTTACAACCACAGTACAAGCAGCATTATGGCAGGCTGCACCACCGACACACACAAGATATATGTGAGATTGTATCAATGCACAAGGTTATTTCATGCCAGAGAAGAAAAAAAAACACCACATAATACATAGTATTAGTACAACATAGTTTATACCCAATGGGTGTACATATGTGCAATATATAAAGGTTTTATACCCAGCTAGGCACATTCACCCTAGGTACAGTTTCACCTGAGTATATATAATAATAGTTGGCTCAATGTGTAGTAGATCTAGGACAGGGGTCTCAAACACGCGGCCCGCGGGCCGCATGCGGCCCGCCAGGCTGATTGATGCGGCCCGGGGACACAATGGGCACAACATACTTGCCCTGTATTAGCGGCCGCACTTTTACATTGCCCCCCCGCCGGCGGCCGCACTTTTACATTGCCCCCCCGCCGGCGGCCGCACTTTTACATTGCCCCCCCGCCGGCGGCCGCACTTTTACATTGCCCCCCCCCCCGCCGGCGGCTGCAATTTTACATTGCCCCCCCGCCGGCGGCCGCACTTTTACATTGCCCCCCCGCCGGCGGCCGCACTTTAACACTGCCCCCCGCCAGCGGCCGCACCATCACTTTACCCCCCGGCGCCTCCAGTAACATTTCCTCTGCCTGCCGCACTTCTGCCTTGGAGACGCCGCCAGGGAGAAGCAATCAAAGGCGGCGTCCAATCAGCGGTCAGGGCGCAGCAATCGACGTCCGCGTTCAACCCAGCAGCGGTGACGTCAGCTGCATTGCGGGTGCAGCCAAGGGCACAAGAAGGAGCATAGGCCAGGTCAGAACATGTGTGTGTGTGTGTGTATGTATGTGTATGTGTGTGTGTGTGTGTGTGTATGTATGTGTATGTGTGTGTGTGTGTGTGTGTGTGTATGTGTGTGTGTGTATGTGTATGTGTGTGTGTGTGTGTGTGTGTGATGATGATGGCTGTGTATGTGTGTGTGACTGATGATGATGCCTGTGTGTGTGACTGATTTTATCATGGCTGTGTATGTGTGTGTGTGACATGATGATGATGGCTGTGTGTGCATGACTGATGAACATGGCTGTGTATGTGTGTGTGTGTGTGTGTGTGACTGATGATGATGCCTGTGTGTGTGACTGATTATCATGGCTGTGTATGTATGTGTGTGACATGATGATGATGGCTGTGTGTGTGTATGACTGATGAACATGGCTGTGTATGTGTGTATGTGTGTGACATGATGATCATGATGGCTTTGTGTGTATGACTCATGAACATGGCTGTGTATGTGTGTGTGACTGATGATGATGCCTGTGTGTGTGACTGATTATCATGGCTGTGTATCTATGTGTGTGACATGATGATGATGGCTGTGTGTGCATGACTGATGAACATGGCTGTGTATGTGTGTGTGTTTGTGTGTGTGTCTAAGGATGATCATGGCTGTGTATGTGTGTGTGTGTGTGTGTGACTGATGATGATCATAGCTGTGTATGTGTGTGTGTGTGTGACTGACGATGATCATGGTTGTGTATGTGTGTGTGTGACTGACGATGATCATGGCTGTGTATGTGTGTGTGTGTGTGACTGACAATGATCATGGCTGTGTATGTGTGTGCGTGACCAATGATGATCATGGCTGTGTGTGTGTGTGTGTGTGTGTGTGTTACTGACGATGATCATGGCTGTGTGTGTGTGTGTGTGACTGATGATGATCATGGCTGTGTATGTGTGTGTGTGTGACTGATGATGATCATGGCTGTATATGTATGTGTGTGTGACTGATGATGATCATGGCTGTGTATGTGTGTGTGTGTGACTGACGATGATCATGGCTGTGTATGTGTGTGTGTGACTGATGATGATCATGGCTGTGTATGTATGTGTGTGTGACTGATGATGATCATGGCGCTGTATGTGTGTGTGTTACTGACAATGATCATGGCTGTGTGTGTGTGTGTGTGACTGATGATGATCATGGCTGTGTATGTGTGTGTGTGACTGACGGTGATCATGGCTGTGCGTGTGTGTGTGTTACTGACGATGATCATGGCTGTGTATGTGTGTGTGTAACTGATGATGATCATGTCTGTGTATGTGTGTTGTGTGTGACCGATGATGATCATGGCTGTGTATGTATGTGTGTGTGACTGATGATGATCATGGCTGTGTATGTGTGTGTGTGACTGACGATGATCATGGCTGTGTATGTGTGTGTGTGACTGATGATGATCATGGCTGTGTATGTATGTGTGTGTGACTGATGATGATCATGGCTGTATATGTATGTGTGTGTGACTGATGATGATCATGGCTGTGTATGTGTGTGTGTGACTGACGATGATCATGGCTGTGTATGTGTGTGTGTGACTGATGATGATCATGGCTGTGTATGTATGTGTGTGTGACTGATGATGATCATGGCGCTGTATGTGTGTGTGTTACTGACAATGATCATGGCTGTGTATGTGTGTGTGTGTGTGTGACTGATGATGATGATCATGGCTGTGTATGTGTGTGTGTGACTGACGATGATCATGGCTGTGTGTGTGTGTTACTGACGATGATCATGGCTGTGTATGTGTGTGTGTGTGACTGATGATGATCATGTCTGTGTATGTGTGTGTGTGTGACCGATGATGATCATGGCTGTGTATGTATGTGTGTGTGACTGATGATGATCATGGCTGAGTATGTGTGTGTGTGACTGACGATGATCATGGCTGTGTATGTGTGTGTGTGACTGATGATGATCATGGCTGTGTATGTATGTGTGTGTGACTGATGATGATCATGGCTGTGTATGTGTGTTTGACTGAGGATGATCATGGCTGTGTATGTGTGTGTGTTACTGACGATGATCATGGCTGTGTATGTGTGTGTGTGTGACTGATGATGATCATGTCTGTGTATGTGTGTGGTGTGACCGATGATGATCATGGCTGTGTATGTATGTGTGTGTGACTGATGATGATCATGGCTGTGTATGTGTGTGTGTTGACTGACGATGATCATGGCTGTGTATGTGACTGATGATGATCATGGCTGTGTATGTATGTGTGTGTGACTGATGATGATCATGGCTGTGTATGTGTGTGTGACTGAGGATGATCATGGCTGTGTATGTGTGTGTGTGACTGATGATGATCATGGCGGTGTATGTGTGTGTGTGTGACTGACGATGATCATGGCTGTGTGTGTATGTGTGTGTGTTACTGACGATGATCATGGCTGTGTGTGTGTGTGACTGATGATGATCATGGCTGTGTATGTGTGTGTGTGTGTGTGCCTGACAATGATCATGGCTGTGTATGTGTGTGTGTTACTGATGATGATCATGGCTGTATATGTGTGTGTGTGTGACTGATGATGATCATGTCTGTGTATGTGTGTGTGTGACCGATGATGATCATGGCTGTGTATGTATGTGTGTGTGACTGATGATGATCAAGGCTGTGTATGTGTGTGTGTGACTGATGATGATCATGGCTGTGTATGTGTGTGTGTGACTGATGATGATGCCTGTGTGTGTGACTGATTATCATGGCTGTGTATGTATGTGTGTGACATGATGATGATGATGGCTGTGTGTATATGACTGATGATCATGGCTGTGTATGTGTGTGTGTTTATGTGTATGATGATGATGATGATGGCTGTGTGTGTGACTGATAATGATGGCTGTGCGTGTCTGTGACTGGTGATTGTGATGCCAGTGGTGGCTGTGTGTGAGTGATGATGATGATGGCAGCGGTGATGGCTGTGTGTGACTGATGATGATGATGGCAGTGGCAGCAGTGGTGGTTGTGTGTGACTGATGATGATGATGGCAGCAGTGGTGGCTGTGTGTGACTGATGATGATGATGGTGGTGGTAGTGGTTGTGTGTGACTGATGCTGATGATGGCGGCCATGGTGGCTGTGATGATGATAGCGGCGGTGGTTGTGTGTGACTGATGATGATGATTGTGGCTGTGGTCGCTGTGTGTTACTGATGATGATCGTGGTGGTGTCTGTGTGTGATTGATGATAACGGCGGTGGTGACTGTGTGTGACTGATTATGATGATGGCGGTGGTGACTGTGTGTGTATGATGATGGTGGTGGCTGTGTGAGTGTGTGTATATGATGATGATGGTGGCTGTATGTTTTTATGATGATGTTGGTGGCTGTGTGTGTTTGTATGATGATGATGGTGGCTGTGTGTGTTTGATGATGATGAAAATGATGATGATGGTGACTGGAAGACTGTTGGTCTCAGCCTTCTTGTCGGTCTGGACAGACGCTTGTCTGTTCAGAGCGATGAAGCTGAGCTGAAATTGGACTGCGTCGCAGAGCTGACATTGATGTTCGACTACGTCGGAGAGAAGCTTTTTTTTCTAATAAAGATGGAGTCCCTAAATGTGTTTTTTGCTTAATTTCTAATAAAAAATTTTTTTTCTCTGTGTTGCTTTTTTTTTTACTGTTTACTAGAAATTCATGATGGCCATGTCTAATTTGGCGTGACGTCATGAATTTTGGGCTTACTACCAGCTGAAAATACAAAGCTGGTATTAACCCCATTATTACCCAGCGTGCCACCGCCACCAGGGCCGCTGGAAGAGCCGGGTAAAGCACCTGGAAGTAGCGCTGTGATGAATGCGCCATTTCCAGGGTCAGTTGCGGGCTGCGGTTTTCAGCGTGGGGGGCCCAAAACGCTTGGGCCTTACCACGCTGTGAATCCCAGCCCTCAGCTGTGTGGTTTTACCTGGCTGGTGATCAAAATATGGCGGGAGCCCACACATTTTTTTTTTTTAAATTATTTAATTTTAAAAAATTTGGCTTCCCTGTATTTTGATTGCCAGCTAAGGTAATGCCAGGCAGCTGGGGGTGGCAGCCCGTGGCTGTCCGCTTTATCTGCGCTGAGAATCAAAAATACTGCGGAGCGCTATGTCATTTTTTTTTATGTATTTAATTTTACACTGTGGGATGAACTCAACAGCCAATCTCAGACGCAGTGACAGAGAATGAGTGTCTGTGATTGGCTGTTGGAATAACCTGGAATCTGTTTATACTACTTGATGCTAGTATGTATGAGTTGGTTTCAGGTTACTCCAGCAGCCAATCACAGATGCCCACTCTATAACAAATAAATTTTAAAAAATGACGTTTCGCTTCACGGTATTTTTGATTCTCAGCACAGATAAAGCGTACAGCTACGAGCTGCCACCCCCAGCTGGCTGGCTTTACCTTGGCTGGCAATCAAAATACATCAAGCTTATCAGTGTTGTTATACTAAAGTAGCATTGTTATAATAGTTGAAATAATTGAATAACAATTATATTGTATTATATTAAATTAAAAAGGAATGCGGCCCTCTGCCTTAAATTTTCTTTTATGTGCGGCCCACTTACTCTGGCGAATTTGAGATCTAGGATATGGATGTCCACTATATCCCCAGACTCTGGTTGCATATACAGCTCATATAGCAACCACACTATTGAGACCAGTATCTGGCATAATATCCTGTGCAAGTTACCTATGAAGTGCTACAGTGCTCCTTGCGTCTCTCAGTCAATGGTCAATGGTGCCCCCGACCCCTACGGCCGTTTCAGCTCCACCTTCATCAGGGGATTTTGTAGTTCTCCAAAGCTTTACTGAAGTTGTTCAGCAAGTACTGTCCAAGGAGTCTGTAATGGGGCCGGGTTGCTCCCACCCTGTCCGGGTTCTTGGCTTCCCACTGCTGCGCTGTGTGTGTGGCCCTGCTGCTGCTTTTAGCTGAGCTGCTGGCACTGTCTCTTCTCACAGATACCCCCTTTGCTAGGCAACTTGAGTCTTCCATGTGCTTCTGACCCCGCCGTGTTGCTTTGCTGAGGTACAGTGTAGATCTACAATCTCCACTATCCCGATGTTTACTGTGCTGCGTGTGTCAGTTACAGTTTCGGATCCGGTATCCGGTCTGTGCGCTCCTCCGGGGCGAGTGGTGAAGTCAGTCAGTCTCCCAGATGTGTTCCTCTGTTTCTTGTGCTCCTTCCCTCAGACCCTGGCTAGGCCTGGAATTGAGGAGCAGACTGTAGAGAAGCCTGAGGCAGCCTCTTTACACTACAGTCTCTCAGTTCTCCCAGGAACTGAACTCTTCACAGTACTGCTGTGACTCACCGCGGCCGGGACTCCGGTTTAGACAGGCGATGCTTCCTTCCTCCTTGTCACGGGTGGACCGCGCCTGCCGGTAGTGGGGCCCGGTGTAGTGCAGATCAAAAGTGTTGAAGACGTCTTGGTGGAACAGATTAAAGGGGTTTTAATTTATTCGTGACGCCACCTATGAGTAGATTCGGTAAGGACTACAGACGCTGCGGAACCTCCGGGGGATGGACAGCAGCAAGATGTTACGCTCCCCACAGGCTGAGCGGTGATCCCAGGAGGCTGGAGCTGCTCAAGATGTTGTGCGGCAGCTGCGGTTACCTTGTAGTGCGGACGGACAGTTCATAAGGAAGCACGGACACAGAAAGTCTCTGCAACGGGTCTTTACTGTAACCAGCAGGCAGTACATGGCATACAGTGGTTGAGTAGTAGACCGGGTGGACTCAGCAGTGATAGTATCCCTTAGAAATCCGCAGTGTTCCTCCATTCTAACTAATTGGTTGCCAGTGTCGCCCAGGAATACCAGGTCGGGTACGGGGAGGCTGCTTCAATGCCCTATCCATGATGTACGTTCTGGATGTTTTGGGGAGCCTTAGATCCCTCAGTGGGTACACCGCTGGTTAGACGACTGGAAGTTGGCTGGTGGTGGGGTGCTCCTTTGAAGCTGCTCCTCCACGCTTCTGGTTCGCGTAGCAGAAGTGAACTGCTGCCAGCTTCTGTACCAGTGAACCGGCTGTGAAGTTGTGGGCACGGGAGTCTTTTGGGAACCCGTGTGAATAATGCCCAATCCCGGTTGGTAAGGCCTCAGGTGCTAACACCCGACTGGTGACGGCCCGGGGGCTGCACGGAGTGCGGAGCCCCCGCTACTCTCCAAGTTCTAGTCCTAGACCCTTCTTCTCCGAGTTCTAGACTATTTCTTCTGTTCTGTCTAGACTATTGTGTGTGTTCTACTACACTTCCCTAACACTCCACCCACCAGGACCTAGGATTGGTCCTCTGTTCTAGGTGATGCATGCAGGGTTGGATTTCTAATTTAACCAGATCACTGCCGGGTCAGAGAATATTGCGGCTGCTTTTATGGCTGCAATACCCTCTTGTGACGCACTCGATGCGGGGCGCCACAGCTGCATACTACTTCCTCTTGACCCAGAGTATATAAGGGAGCTGCTTTAGCTTCCCCTCCTGGCCCAGAGGTGCTAGTGTAGTGTTCAGAGTTGTGTGGGGAGTGAACCCGTGTTGATGGTCCTGTGGCACATTAACCCTTAGGGTGCCACATACCTACTACATGCAACACCTTCCACCCCGACCCAGTAGGGGGAGCTCTACTCACCACCTTTAGGTGAGTTCCCCTATAAATACTGCTGCTAGGGGAAGAGTTAGTCAGACTGTGCAGACGCTAGGAGAGCTGTGAAGACATCCTGGTGGTCGGTGCCACGGTTAGGCCCGAGCCAGTGACCCAGAGTGGCCCTTCTGATGTCCAGCAAGCCTGAGTGGGGATAGAAGGCAAGGAGCAGAGCCAAGAGGGAGTGAGGAACTAGTAGAAGTTCGCCCAAAGCCGTACCGGACATCGGGGATCCGCACCTGTAGGATACTTCAGGACTACAGAAAACCCTGTCACACCGTGGAGACTTCAGTCACCCGGCCCCCCTGTGAGTCCAGAGAGAGGGAGCCAGACACCGCAGTGTAGCGTAGCACAGCAGTGATCAGAGAGGGTAACCCGTGGACCGCACAGGAGGAGAGAGCAAGGACAGGAAGAGCGAGGAGGCTGGTCTGGCTGCATGCAGACTGGGCTTCAGCTACCACAGAGGAACAGAGGAGGCCTTTTACCCACTTGCTGTGGGGACCCACTGTGCACCTGGTCACCTGTCAGTGCTGTGGACATTTTTACCGCCGTACCAACAGTAAAAAGGTAAAAGAGACTTCAACAGTGTGTGTGCGTCATTCCTCTCTGCTCCCGATGTCCCTTATAGACTGCTCCATCACTCCCCATCCTACCTACAGCTTCACTTCAAGTTGCCCCTTCACACTACGCTGCCCAGGAGGTCCAGCCCTACCTGTAGGGGGCTTTGCCAACTCAGCCGCATTACCATCCACCTCCGGCAGACTGTGGCGGCGCTGGTGTCCCATCACCAGACACTACAAGTGGCGTCACATGACAAACTCTTATCTCCTGTAAATACACCCTTTTTGAAGTGTCACCCAGGCCACGGGATCAGGCGCTGCCACCCCTTGGAGCCTGGTACCCGAGTACCCCAGGGCCTGGGGCTCGATATATCTTTCTGGCTTCACAAACAGGATCCGTGCCCGGTATTACCGGGTACTGTCTGCCGTGATTTCAACTGTATTGAGTGACTGTTAAAACTACGCCGCCATTACTGCGCCGAAGAGCGGGAAAGAAGGGGTCATGTCAGCCTGTAGAGCGCGAAACTGAAACCCGCCCATAGCTCAGCCGAGCATTCCCGAGCGCTGCGGCCCAGTACGAAAACTCCCGAACTGTTTAACTCTTTAAGAACTGGCTGTAATTCACTAGGGGGGCCTCCAACATGTCAGCCTCCTCCAGCGACGGCGAATGTGCGTTCGCTGACCCTAGGAATTACCTGGAAGCAACCATGGCTGCCTCCAGTAGCACTGCCAGTGCCACCGACGCACTGGGCGCAATCGCCCCAATAATGCCGATCTCACTCCCATGCATCCCGGGGGCCAAGTGGTTGCCCCAGTATGACGGACGCCCTGATACACTGGCGTGGCACCCCTGCAGGGGATTGCCACAGGATCCACCGGTGCAAGGAGGGATTTACATCTTGGTACACACAGCACACACCTTCCACCCCAGGCCTGAAGGGGGAGCTCTACTGACTGCCTTAAGCCAGATCCCCTTTAAAAGATCCAGGCTTGAGGGGAGGTGTCAGTTGGTCCAGTGAGAAGCAGTTAGTTCCAGTTAGTCAGGCAGTGGAGAGAGCAGGAGTGAGGAGCTGGTTGCTGGGAACAATCCAGGCCCAGGACCAGGGAACGCTGACACAGCTGTGCTGCACCCTTGGGAGAGCGTCGGAGACCAGTGGAAGAATACGAGAATTAAAGGAGGGAACAACCCGGTTTCCATGTAGTTCACCGGGACACCGGAGTCCATCACTGCAAGGCATCCAGTGCAGCAGGAAAAGCCTGGAAGTACCAGGAGGACCAAAACCCCCTGAGGTAAATAGAGACACTCAAACTGACCAAACACAGGACCAGGGGCCAAAGGAGGAATGTGGACTCCGCAGAAGGACCTCATTGTCAGTTATAGAGCAAAGCCCTGGGAGGGGAGAAGAAGTGGGAGTTCAGTTAAATGCAGGACTTACCCCAACTCACAGTACTTAGTGACAGAGGAGGCCTCACAACTCTCTAAGGTGAAAGACCCAAATTGCATCGGGGACCTGGTTATTTCTCTGGACTGTACCGGTTACCCTGTCACCAGTAAAAGGTACCGAACAAAGACTACTGTGTGTGCATGTGCCTGTTTAACCGCCGCCATCCACAGCGTTAACTGCAGAGACGCTACTACGACACCCCTCATCCATCCCCGCCGCCCTGAAGTAAAGCTCCACCTGTGGGGAGCTGTACTACACTCCATCACCTCAGCGGCCGGCTGCAGCACTGGTATACCCGTTACCAGGTACCACAGGTGGCGTCACGTAACCAATCACCTTCACTACCACCATCCCAGTCATTGAGGGTCCAGGGCACGAGACTGGGGACCGACCAGCCGTGATCCCCCATCCAAGACACCATCAGCCCCGGTACCAGAGTGCCCCCTACCCTGTCGACCGCCTCAACCTGGCGTCACAAACAGGATCCCGTGCCTGGTAAAACCGGGTACTGTGTGCCTAGAATTGAACTTTATTAACTGTTTGTGAACTGTAAAATCGGGCCGCCATTACTCCGCCACAGAAATTGAACTGCGTCACAGAGCGGGCGGAAAAGAGCGGGAAGATAAGCCAGGCCCCTTCACTCTGCCGGAGATCAGTAAAGCGCAGTTCCCAGTTCTGGAAATACCCGAGGTGCTCCACTACCCCTGTAGAACCGCCGACTACCGGAAAAGTTTGTACTTACCTCACCGGCTGGCAGTGATTAACTAGGGGGGCCCCATCATGAGTGACTCGGACGACGCACAGGTCCCTGATAGAGAGGATGCCCGGAATGCAGCACCCGGAGCAGTGGCCCCGATAATACCGATAGCCTTGCCGTACATATAGGGCGCAAAATGGTTGCCAACATATGAAGGTAAACCTGATACCTTAGCAGTCTTCAAACAAAAGATATGTGCAGCGCTGGACATGTATGCGATGACAGAAAAGCAGCTAGCCACCGTTGGACTGGGACAATTAACAGGCACAGCGGAGCTGGAGGTTGAGTCCTGGAGTGATGCTGACTGGGACTCTGCTACTAAAGTGTTTGATAAGCTCAAAGTTGTTTTTCAAAAACGCACACAGTCTGAATTGAGGATGCTGTTCTACCAGTGCAAGCAGAGACCGCAGTATACCATCAGAGACTTTGCCCTCCGTTTACAAGGGGCACTCCGGTCCTTAAAGCAGGTAGACCCGGCAAGTATGCTAGAAAAGGACAAAATGCTTGCAGAGCAGTTTACAGAGGGGTTGAGGCCAGACTACCACCGCCAGCAGGTACACATGTGGGCCTTGGATTATCCAACTGTGAACTTTAATGACTTAAAAGCTTGTGCTATAACAATGTTACAGGATCCAGTGCCGGCAGAGCCTGCAATCCAATCCTGGCAGGTTAACTCTCCCATAGACTTTAAACCCATTTGTAAAGATCCTGCAAAGTTGGAAAGTCAAGCTGTAGCAAATGAATGATAGAAGGAGCGGTGTTAGAATGCGGCGCTAGGTAACACAAGATCAAGCCTTCATAAAATTACCTTAAGTTTATTACAAAAAGCTGCAGGGTGCGACTACAACGCGTTTCGACACACAAATCGGCGTCTTTATCAAGTCTTTGATCCACTTGAGAAATACGCCGATTTGTGTGTCGAAACACGTTGTGGTCGCACCCTGCAGCTTTGTGTAATAAACTTAAGGTAATTCTATGAAGGCTTGATCTTGTGTTACCTAGCGCCGCATTCTAACACCGCTCCTTCTATCATTCATACCTATTCTCCCTTCGGGGAGCGCGGTGTAGCGAGCAGCTTGGGCAAGTCCACAGGACCTGGCAGTACATCATCCAAAGTCCACCTGTGTTCATCACATGAACAGCCGACTCTGGGGAGACTAGGAAGTGATTTCCATTAACTCAAGGAGCGTAAAATATCTTCTCTTCACACAGAGGACTGATGATCATCAACCTTATGGACCCTATCTCCCTATACGCTTAATCTGGTTGTGCGGATTTGTGCACAGCCTGGAAAGGTTAGTGTTCATTTAATAGAACCACAATGTGGTGAAATTTAGTGGTGTGGCGCAACAGTGCTGTTTTTTTCTGTTTCAAGCTGTAGCAAATAACTCAGATAATGACTTGAGCAACTAGATGCAGCAGCTAACCAAAAATATGGACTATGTACTAAAACTCTTGCAAGCCATGCCTGGGGCACCACCACCAAGCAAAATCCAACTAGCTGATGGCCCTGAGGATGTCCCATGGATGAGGAGGAAGAACAAGTCGCCCGTGCAGGGGACCGACGCACCATTCCAAAGCAGAGCCAGGGACTACACGGATTCTTCAGGACAACCCATTTGCCTACGATGCAGCAAACCAGACCACTTTGCAAGAGGATGTCCTTTAAACACGAGATTCCTGGGCCCGAGGGCCAGCCACCAGGAATAGGACAACTGGGCCCATATGACTGGCGTAATCGGTACGTGGGAGGCCGACCGTACCTCAACATTATGCTAGAAGGAATCCCCATGTCGGCCTTACTGGACACCGGGTCGCAGGTTACAACCATCCCACATATCTTTTATAAACAATTTTGGTCTGACCACCTTAGTTCTAGTCAGAAAGAAGGGTGGCACGATGAGGATGTATGTGGATTACAGGGAGGTCAATAAGATCACTCACAAAGATGCTTACACATTACCCAGAATAGAGGAGTCTCTTGCTGCATTAAAGACTGCTAATTATTTCTCCACGGTAGATCTCACTAGTGGGTATTGGCAGGTCTCCGGAGCAGAAGAAGACCGAGAGAAGACTGCATTCACAACACCAATGGGCCTATGCGAATTCAACAGCATGCCATTCGGGTTATGCAATACACCAGGAACGTTTCAAAGACTCATGGAATGTTGCCTGGGACATTGGAACTTCGAGACGGTGCTGTTATACCTGGACGACGTCATCGTGTATTCCAAAACCTACGAAGAACATCTGGAACACCTGGCAGAGGTATTTGCAGCTTTAGCCAAGTACGGGATGAAGCTCAAACCATCTAAATGTCACCTGCTGAAACCTAAAGTCCAATACCTCAGGCATGTGGTCAGCGCAGATGGAGTAGCACCAGACCCGGAAAAAGTGACTGCTATCCAGGACTGGCAGAGACCAACCACCGTCACCCAAGTACTTCCATTCTTATATTTGGTTGGGTACTACAGAAGATTAATTAAACCAGCAACCTGTGGGGTCACAGGCCAACCCCCAGAAATAGACCCATCAGGCCCACCGGACTGGAGTGATAGGTACATAGGAGGGCGACCGTTCCGGTCCATCACGCTAGATGGCATCCCTACACCTGCATTGCTGGACACAGGTTCGCAGGTGACCACCATTGCTCATATCCTTTACAAAAGATTCTGGTCCAATGCTGAACTTGACCCACCAGATCCTAATCTCATTGTGCATGCTTCAAATGGGTTGCCACTTAATCTAGTCAGGGTTAGAAGAGTAACAATAAAAGTGGGGAGGGTGGAGTTTTTTTTTTATAGTGGTTGAAACGAACCCTAATGTAAGGGATCCATATATTATCCTTGGTACAAATGTCATTGGAAATTGTTTGGGTGAAGTGTTGTTCTTACTCCAACAGATTGCAGATACTGCCAATGCCCGGCAGCGGAGAGATCTTCAGAAGGAAATGAGTCCTCCAGCACCAACAACAGGTAAACCTGACCGGTGAAGAAATTGGTAGTCTACGGGTAACAGACTCGATTCCCATTGTGGTACCACTGTTGAGTGAAATGATAATCTGGTGTCGGGCAGCAATAGGCTTCAGAGGGCAGGACTACCAGGCGGTAGTAGAACCCATAATTTCAGAAAGTAGGCCTGCAATTCTGACATCCAGGGGGGTGGTTGATGTACGCAAGGGAAGGGTGCCCATACGCATATTAAACTGTGGAGAAGAGGTCAAATTACTCAGATATTTCACCGTTGCTAAACTGTACACTGTCGACAACAACGCAATACATACAGTGGAACCCTTGACCCCGCCCGACTCGGCGGAGGATAATGGCCACTTTACACACATCAACTTATCTGTCCAACTTCTGAACAACTTACTGACTGCGGTGAATTCATGGACACATAGTTCCATTTGTACACAGCCACAAAATGGAGCAATGTGTCCATGATTTCACTGCAACCAGTAAGTTGTTCAGAAGTTGGACAGATAAGTTGGTGTGTGTAAAGTGGCCTTAACAGTTTCAAGGGGCAGTTGAGGAACTGGTGTCAAGAGCTCCATATAGGAACTGACCACACTCCTTCCCACCAAAAGCATAGTGTCTATCGGGTAGTTCAGGAGTACGAGCGGGTATTCAGAAAGCATCCACTTGATTTTGGGAGGATAAAGGGGGTACATCACCATATACCCACAGGAGACCATCCACCCATCAAAGAGCGATATAGACCTATCCAACAGCTCACTATCAGCGTGCCAAAGAGATGTTGCAGGACATGAAGGACGCAGGGGGCATGAGAGATAGTTGCATTACCTGGGCAGCTCCATTAGCGCTAGTTAGTGTAGCCGAAGGTGCTGGCAAAGGCATAATATGTGATGTCTGGAGACGCTGTGCACCA
Source organism: Allobates femoralis (assembly GCA_033576535.1). NCBI lineage: Eukaryota > Metazoa > Chordata > Amphibia > Anura > Aromobatidae > Allobates > Allobates femoralis. Next base: position 597,572,926 of record JARQOC010000003.1, on the reverse strand, counting down.
AGCAGTGGACAGGTCCTGTGGCAATATGTGCAGGCAAAAAGCACAATACATGATGTCTGGAGACGCTGTGCACCAGGTAGTGGACAGGTCCCGTGGCCATATTGGCAGGGAAAAAGCACAATACGTGATGTCTAGAGACGCTGTGCACCAGGTAGTGGACAGGTCCCGTGGCCATATTGGCAGGTAAAAAGCACAATACGTGTTGTCTGGAGACGCTGTGCACTAGCCAGTGGACAGGTTCCATGGCCGTAGTTGCAGATAAGAGAAATAAATCATAACTTTGGTTACTGCAGGTCTGTGCCGCTGCTGGAGAGTGGATAGTAAAGTATTAATGACCTGCTGTTGCTAGAGTGCTCTTTGGCTACTGCCGGTCTGTGCCCCTGCTGGAAAGTAGAGAGTAAAGTGTTAATAACCTGCTGCTGCTGGAGTGCTAACGCCGGGAAGAGGATGGGAGGTGCCGGCAAAGAAAGAGCATGCAGGAGATCTCGCTACCTGCGAGAAGCGCACAGGACCCAGAGGTGTGGGCCAGCTGGGGGCGTGCTGGGGGTGGAGCTGCGCGGTCCTAGGCCACAAAGCCAGGGGCACGATTAGCAGGCCACCGGCCGGGAGCATCTTGGTCACGGTGGCGCTGCTAGTGGGAAACCCGCCGTGGATACTCACCGCAGGCGTGCGTCCAGGCCGGGAAAGCTGCCGCAGAGGGAGTCCCGGGCCACAAGAAACCTGCCTGCTGCGTGTCTCCTCTTGGGCTCCAACTACCGGAGGCAGGGGCTGCAGCAGCTGACAGCACGCAGATGTTCTCCTCACTCCGGCTGCCTTCTTCCTCTATGAGGGGAGAAGCTATGAGGCAGGGGTGGCAGCATCATCTCAATGCTCTTCACTGCATTACCGGAGGGGAAGAAAAGCCTCCAGCTCTCTGCACACCCTGTACAGCAGGGGTGCTGAAGCGAGGTCTGGGCACGGACAGCTGGATCCCACCAGCTAGGCATCTGGGCACCCAAGGGGTATGACACCCCAAGGGTGTCCGCAGAGCAGGTCCGGCAGTCGCTGTGGGCAATAAGAGGCAACACTCGAAGTGCCTCACAGTTGCTGTATGTGTGTGAGCGGGGGGTGGGGCAAGTCGCCCTGTCATTGTAAAAATAAAGAATCAAAAATAAAACGAAGAATAAAAAATTTCAGAGCAGCTATGAATAAAAGAAGTTTCAGAGCCATGTCTGCCTCCGGCAGACACTAAGCTTAAAACTGGCTGGCTGGCCCTTTTTATCAGGGTGTATACTGCATAGGAGATAACTTTTCTACTTAGTTTAGTGTTGCCTCCAAATGGCAGCAAGCATACACCCATGGTCTGTGTCTCCCAATGAGGCGAAAAATTACTTATTTTATTTCAGTAACATTACAATTGTGAAAATTTGTTGCCCAGTGAAACCATAAACAAAAGAAGACCCTTTGTTAGGTGCTCAGCCAGTAAACAGTAGAGCTAGATTGACACCATAGCAGGAATGGCTCCCAGGGAGATGATGAGGGTTATGGTGGTGAGCATAAGGAAGAAAACAGACAGCAGGAATCTGTAATTTTCTTTACCTTTTTACAACCTTCTGTAGCAGGTCCAGGGTTTACAACCACCACCAGGCATGAGGCCAGTCCGATGAGAACTGTAGTCTGCGCTGGTTAGTGATATGGCCTTCCTGCTGACTTTCCAGTTTCTTTGTGCCTTGAGCTTCCAGTACTCCCTTTTAGGTTGCTGTGGGTTACCTTCTGTCAGGCTGGCAGTGCGGATCCTGTGGGTATCCGTGCCTATAGCAGTTCGCTGATCTTCTGTACTACTGATGCCATGGAGTGCTCCACTTGAGTTGCTGGTGAGCGTAAGGGTACCTTTACACACAGAGATAAATTGCTTGCAACTCACTGGTTGCAGTGAAATCATGGACACATTGTTCCATTTGCACATGGCAACAAAATGGAACAATGTGTCCATGATTTCACTGCAACCAGTAAGTTGCAAGCAATTTATCTCTGTGTGTAAAGGTAACCTTAAACTCACTAGCATCCAGTTCTACCACCAGGCCTAATAAGCCTGGATGACCTAGGGACTGGGTCCCCTGACTGCAGCTCGTACCTTCAGAACAGCTCCTGCTGCCTCCTCACTGGACCTCTGCTTCGCTACTCTGTCCTACCACACTGTAACTAATGCCTCCCTCCAACCAGAGGCTGAGTCACAGCCCAACTCAGGCCCTTCAGTGCTCTGCTTCCTGGTTAGAGATCAGGCAGTGTGTGTGTTCACTTCAAACATCCAGGAGAATGACCCCAATTCCCACTAGACATCGCATTACATGTGATAGCAATTTGCGGCCAGATGCAGAGGCCCCACATATGTCTACCACTAACTCCTCAAAAAATGGATGACAAAAATGTGAAAAGCAAAATTTTGGATGTATTTAGCATTTTGTTGTGAGCACACCCAAGTAGAGCTTTATAGTGATGATTACTTGGTAATCTCTTCATGTTCACAAACCTACAGGACAAATTATAGGATATAACAAGATGCCACAAAATAATCACAGGTCCCAAAATATGAAGTAATTAAGTCTAAAACTTTATTTCTTAGTTTGGTCAAAATAACAAAAGCTAAATATACAACCTGCTTATTGACCTTTCATAAAGCAAATACTACAAAGTGTTATACTACAGCGAGTCTCAAATATAGCACCTCAAATAGCACCTCAAATGTACTCATTAGGGAACACTTATTGTACGTTGCACAATTTGTAACATGGACTTACTGAAAATGCGTCCAAAAAGTTCAATAAATCATTCATTAGTGCATCTGGTAAAACTAAAAAATGAAAAGACAAGGGCGTATAGTAGGACATACAGGTACTTATGGATTCATTTCTACATAATTGTAACAAAAAAAGTTGCAAATAATAGACAGGTCAAAGAAATTTTAAAAAGAAGCTATATATCAAAAAATGACTTGGCGTTTAAATCAGGTTTTCGTGTTAAGTGTATTTAACCCCTTCACAACCTTGCAATTTGCTGTTTTTTAGCATTTTTCATTTTTTCCTGCCCTTCTGCCAGGAGACATACCGTAACTTTTTCTTTTTCCATCAATATATTTTTGCGGGACCAGTTGTACTTTGAATAATATTTATTTTACTATATAGTATACTGGAGAATGGGAAAAAAATTCCAAGTGCGGTCAAATTGCAAGCAAAAAGTGCAATTTCACAATTTTTTATTTTATTTACCATAGTCACTATATGAATAAAACTAACCTGGTAGTATGATTCTCCAGGTCAGCACAAAGTCATAGATGCCACATATATATATATATATTTTTTTCAAGTAATAAAAAAAATTCTGTTTGTAAAAAGAAAAAAAAATGTTGTATCTGTTGTCATTTTCCGAGAACCGAAACTTTTTTATTTTTCGGGATCTGGGGCTAGCGGATTACTAATTTTCTGCTCCCTGAGCTGATGTTTGAATAGATAAAGTTTTTATCACCTTTTATTGTATTTTATTGCAATGTTGTAACAAACCCCAAAAAAACAAAAAAAAAACTTAGTTTTGGCAGTTTTAATTTTTTTTTTCATTCTGCTGTTTACCAAATGGGATTAATGTTAGATCAGACATTTCTAAATACAGCGATACCAAATATGTGTATTTTTCTATTGTTTTAATTTTAACAAAGGGGGGATTATATGAACTTTTGTTTTTAAAATATTTTTAAACTTTTTATTGTATTTACCAAGTCCCATTAGGGGCTATGAAACTGCGATGGTCCAATCGTTTCTGCTGTACAGAGCCGTGCATCAGCAGAACGCACAATCTCCTATGAATGGCAGCTTGCGTTCACAGGAGGAAGGTAATGACAGAAACAGAGGTCATCAACTGACCCCTGGGTGTCAAGACAACCCATTGGCGCACAGCAATGACGTCACGGGAACACCAATGGGAGCTGGAAATGGCACACTCCCTGCCAGCATGTGTTAAATCCTACTGTCAAGAAACTGACAGTGGGATTTAACTTGTTCACAGCCGCGGACGGATCTCTGATCCACCAGCCGCTGTTAAAAGCATGTTGCCTGATCAGTTGACGATTTGTGCAGGGAAAGCAAGTGACACGATCTAGGACATACCAGTACGTCTTCTAGGTTGTGAACGGGTTAAAGAAAAAAAAAATTAATTTTTTTATTATTTTACATATCATAATCTGTATTAAAAATCTAAATCTTACAATTTTCACACTGATCACTGGAGCTTATTTAGAGTTTAAGTTTCTGTTTCAGAAAGTAACATGTGCATTAGCCACAATAAACAGACTCCAATCCTTTCTTTTGTACTGAAGCATTTAATGAGCATGTGGTAGGGAGTCGGATGATTTATGGCATCATCTATAGTGACTGATGAATTCTGTGTTATCAGCAGTGTTTTGAGGTGTTACCTGTCATTGTAATCATGTCTAGGGACCCCGTCACACTTGGCGACGTTCCAGCGATCCCCAACAACGATACGACCTGTTAAGGATCGCTGGAACGTCGCTACGTGGTTGCTGGTGAGATGTCAGTCAGATCTACTCAACAACGCAACGATATAGCGACCCGTATAACGACCTCAGCGGTCGTTGGGACCCTGTCACACAGCAGCTAGTCTGTTGACTCAGACCTACGTGGCTGAGATCAGTCGCCAACGAGGTCGTTATTAAGGCGTCAAACACACCGATGCATGCTGCCCTGTGGGAACTCAACGATCGAAAAATGGTCCAGGCCATTCCGACATAATCAGCGATGTCACAGCGGGGGCCTGGTCGCTGCTACGTGTCAAACATAGCGAGATCGCTGTTGCGTCACAAAACCTGTGACGTAACAGCGTTCTCGCTAGTGATCTTGCTAGGTGTGACGGGGGCTTAGGATAATATGGAGCCTTGCTGGTAACTCTTCCTGAAAGGAAAGGATGTAGGTGTCTGAAGAAGACAAAGATAGCCGCTGGGAAAATAGCAATATTACAAAAAAAAAATGTAATATGAAAAACTAAATTGCCAACTTTTAAGAAAATACATGTAAAGGTACCGTCGTCACATGTGGCAATTTTGCTAGCAATTTCACTGGCAATTTGCTGGTTGCAGTGAAATCATGGACACATTGTTCTATTTGTACACGGCAACAAAATGGAACAATGTGGCCATGATTTCACTGCAACCAGCAAATTGCCAGTGAAATTGCTAGCAACATTGCCGCATGTGTCGGTACCTTAAGCCAAAAACCTGATTTAATCAATAGGTCATTTTTTGATGATGGCTTCTCTAAATCACTACTCCAGCTTTTAAGATTCAACAGTGATGTGACATATGGTACATTGGTCTTTCGCTCTGTTCTAACAATAGAAAGTATACTGATTCATAGGCATAAAAAGTCACAATGTGTACAAAATTAAAAATCGACTTTAAATTTGGATGTGACAAATTACTCCACATCCACTACCAAGTACAGGTCTGTCAGACTGTAAACGTTTTTATGTGACCTATAAAGGACTGAGGATTTGCAGTCACCCTTAAGGCGGCGTCACACGCATCAATATCGTGAGTGACATCGCCGAAAAGTGACGCATCAGTGATGTCGCTCACGATATCGCAAGTGCGTCGTGCTGTGTAACAGCGCGACGCAACTGCGATCTATCGCTGGTCGCAGGTTGACAGGTTTACCAGCATGAAGGTAAACCTGTCAATCTGCAACCAGAGATTAGGCTGGATCGCGCCGTCTGACACTGGCAATTGCGATGTTGGCGGCGATCCAGCCTATGCCGCAGTACTGCTGCGGATCGCTCGCTGCGCTGATCCCTGCCCAGCGAGCGATGGCTCCACCTGCATCGCTGCGGCGTCACCGGCAACATCCTGCCATGTGACACCAAGGCTGCGATGTCGGAAGCGAACGCGCACCCCTGCATCGCTTCCAACATCGCAGCTTTGGTTGCTGCGTGTGACGGCGGCTTTAGGCTAGGTTCAGACAGCTATTGAAAGACTTGGGCAAGCTGCAGGCGTAACTGGCTCACTAAGCCCGACTGCAAAGTGGATGAGTGCAGGAGCTGCCTACTATTCATATAAACTAATACACTAGTATGGTCAGGAAGTTGGACCAGGCCACAATATGTGGTAATTAATTTTCAGCCTGACTAACAAACCATGATCAACATATAGGCTAACAATAAGTCCATGCACTGTTAATTTTCTACATGGACAGCACCCGGTTGAAAAATACGAATATGTTTGTCTGAACGTAACCTGACAAACGAGAGCTAGGTTGTGTAAATTAACAAAGCAAAGGAGCAATCACAGTTGAAAAATATGAATAGGTTTTTAAATTATGGATTAAATAAAGACAAAACAAGAAAAACACTTGGACCCGACTTACATAGATTAAGGAAAACCTGTCGAATCCTGTCAAAAACATCTTCTTGAATCGGGCCCATTGTTAAATAGTCTAAGTTGTTATACACTAAGATAATAACCATTTCAGAAATTAGTATTCTATTAATAAGCAAAAATTCTTAAAGAGAACCTGTCACCCCCCTGGTGCTTTCCAAAGTGAAAGCACCACTGGATGCAGTGTATGCTGCATTCAGGGAAGGGGTCTCCCATGTCTCTACACCCCCTTACCCACCATGTAAAAAACACTTTTGAAAGTTTTAAGATAAGATGTCCGGAGGGACATACTAATTTCTCACTCCTCGCTGTTCACAGGGTCCTCCCTCCCCCAGCCTCTCTATGCCACCTCCTGCCTGTGTGGGTTGGGTCCCGGCTGCTGGAACGGCGCATGCGCAGGAATGTTAGCGCCAGAGCCCGCTTTACAAAAGATTATGCATACAGCATGCGCCATTCCAGCAGCCGGAACCCGAACCACACTGGCAGGAGGTGGCACATAGAGCCAGTGGGGGGAGGACTCCCTGAACAGCGAGGAGTGAGAAATTAGTATGTCCCTCCGGGCTTCTTACCTTAAAACGTTCAAAAATCTTTTTTTACAGGTTACGGGGGGGGGGGGGGAGCTGAGGGGTAGAGACATGGGAGACCTCTTCCCTGAATGCAACATACACGCTGCATTCAGTGGTGCTTTTACTTTGGAAAGCACCAGGGGAGTGACAGGTCCTCTAAAAAAAAAAAAAAAAAGATAATAATCTAAGGCCCCTTTCACATCAGCAGTTTTTGCCGATCGCGACAGATGCGGTGAAAAAAACGCATATGCCGCGATTACCACATAACCGCTGCACTTGCAGCACAGTTGCGGCAAGCCCCATGCAATGTCTATGGGGCTTGCAGTAAGTGTGCGGCAGGTGCGGCAAGTGCGGTTCCGGCACTTGCGGCAGGCCTGGCCGCGAAAAAAACTGCGGTCAGCCGCGTTTTTTTTTGCGGCCTGCACCTGCCACAAGTGCCGATACCGCACTTGCCGCAAGCCCGCATAGACATTGTATGGGGCTTGCCGCAACTGTGCCGCAATTGCAGCGGTTATGCGGTAATCGCGGCAGATGCGGTTTTTTCACCTCATCTGCCGCAATCAAAAAAACCGCTGATGTGAAAGCACCCTTACTAGCAAACACAAATAATTTTTACGGAACAATAAAAATTCCCAAAATGAAAAAGGGAAAAATTCGAGAATGCCCAACAGGTGTTTTAAAACAAAATAACTCCTATACAAACATTTGATTTCCTTTTTCTTTTTATCTTTTCTTGGTCACCAATATCCCACCACCCTGTATAGGAATAGCAACTCATGTACCAAGAGCATTCTGGAGTACCATCTCAATCACAAATGAAAGAAAAACACAAAAAGCCATTACAAGCTAATGTCTTCTTAGCCCAGGAGCACACATTGAATATTTTGTAATTTTTTACCTCAGAATTTGTAAAAAATAAACAAAAAATAAACCTGCAGTGGGTAAATAATACAGAAGTGGTGTTGTGCTTCCATAATATTTTTCCTTTGATTGTTCCACTCCTGTTTTGCCTACAAATACTGAGGTAAAATACTGACCAAATACTGTATTATGGCCACTTTTTTACCTCAGAATTTGTAGCCAAAACAGGAGTGGGTAAATCCAGAAGTGATGACGTGTTTATTATACTTTTCCTCGGATTGTTCCACTCCTGGTTTGAGCTTTCAAATCCTGAGGTAAAAACTCACCACTCAATGTGTACATGGCTTTTTGGTACATACCAGTAACAAAATTTAATAGACCTAAGAAAAAAGCATCTCTTAAAAAAACAAAAAAAAAAAAAACTTAAGAAATAGAAAAACAAAACTTTTATTTATTCATAGTCAAACACTATATGGCAAAAGCCAATTAAAGGAAAAGCACCTCCAATCTCATGAACATACATCAATAACCTCTACATGACCTTGACTAAGTGAATATCGCTTTATATGGGCTTATTTTTTCGCAAACCTAAATTAGGTATGCAGCCCAGTATAACGTTACATCCTGATTTCTCAGAATATCAGTATGCTGAACTATATTTTCATGGTCATGTAGAGAGTTGTGTGGCCGCTTACCAAGTGCTATGCTTATAACATAGTTCAAGGTAAGTGTCCAGACAGTATGTTTAGAACAACTACAAGTTGCCTTTATATGGCCATGTATAGGGTTATTGGGCAGTGGTCACTTCCCAGAGCTTTGCTCCTGATCTTGCTGTCACACAGGCTTGGAAGCAAAGCTTTTGACAGGACAAAGTAATCCAGTCTCCAGCCAACATTCTTGCCCCGTGCGTTCATCATGTAAGTCCAGAAGGTGTATGCGTACGGCTTGTCAGGGTACAGCTGACGGAAGCTGTCTATGAAGCCTTCAGCCAGCAGTGCTCCGAATCCCTCTCTCTCCTGGGGAGTGAAGCCAGGGGTTTTCTTATTTGTCTTGGGGTTCTTTAAATCAATCTCCTGATGTGCAACATTTAAGTCGCCACACAAGATGAGTGGCTTTTTGCTGTCTAAACCCTTTAAATAAGCACGGAAGTCTACATCCCAGCGCTGGCGGTAATCTAGGCGCACTAGGCCGCGGCTGGAGTTGGGAACATAAGTAGCAACCAAATAAAAGGAGTCAAACTCGGCAGTGATTACACGACCCTCCTTATCATGCTCCTCAATTCCTGGTATAAAAAAAAATGAAAAATAAGGTTAGAGACCGGAAAATGAAAACACATAAGACAAACTATACGTGTCTGGAAAGTTATTGAACAAGGGCAGATGCTGACACACTGGATGGAAGACCACAAAGAGGGGAAACTACAGTAACAACCCAATTCATCATTTGTGTTTTATTTAACTTTACTCCACAATCATGGAGTATGCATGTTCCTGGCCAGATATCGACTAGTGGGCACGGCGTCACTCAATACAAGTGTATGGAGCAAGGCAGTGCTCACTAGACAACCACTCCATATTAGTCATATGCACCCGCTCCATACACTTGCATTGAGAGAAGCTGCGTCCACTAGTCTTGTTGTTGCCGGAAACATGTATACTACATAATTGTGGTCCATTCCCGGCTTAGAAACAGCAAATCCTCGCAGCGCACATTGCGGATGCTAGTAAGATTGATAAGTCCGCTGTTACATCTAGTGACTGCAGAACTGTCCATTTTAGACCGGACAACCCCTTTAACCATTTTTGCTGCTTTTTAGCTCAAAAAGCAGTAACATTTTATCAAAAAACTTCCAACATACATAAAATTGATACAAAGTGGAACTGCAATACATTTATATGAGAACTTAGAAACCTTTTAAAAAGTCGGAAATGATGAATCAGACGAAAACATCTGGAAACCCCAAGCCATGCCCTCAATGACGAACACAATAAAAAAGAAAAAAGGCAAACACAAAAAAAAGACTTTACAAAAGGTCGCAAATGGCAGAAAAAGAAAAAAAAAAAAAAAACAATAAGAACAAATGCCATTAACAAGACGAAAAAAAAACTTTGCAATTATTCAGTAGCTTTGTTCATCTCAGAACTGCTACAAATTGCTGCAGAATTACTTTGCTTATCCTCAGGTTCCAGCAGGGCTGTGTAGGGTTCAATTTAAAGTCTAATGGACAATATATGGGTCTACTGGTGGTTGAGGATGAGATAAACATTTCTGGCCTTTCCTTTCAGTAGTAGTTGGGATCCCTGGTACCCTCTACACCATCAATTGAAACTACTGAAAACTGGATATAACATATGAGAAGTTGTTTTTTGTGTTTTTTTTTTAAAGGGAATCGGTCAGCAGGTTTTTGTTATGCAATCTGAAGCTGTATAAGGTAAGGGCAGAAAACCCTGACTCCAGCAATGTAACACTTACTGGACTGTTTGATGCTGTTTTGATTGAAATTCTGCTGTAGATGTAGCAGAGATTAGAGCTCTTTATAATCTCATCCCCACCACTGATTGGCAGCTTCCGGTGTACACTGTGCATTGTCAGCCAATCAGTGATGAGGTTACACAGATTATCCTGACTGGGCAGCACACAACACCTAATACAGAAGTGATAATCATCCGATGATAAAACACTGAATGTTTTTAAACTACAGCATGTTGCTCAGGAAGTGACACATCCTTGGAAACAGGCACTCTGCCCCTACGTTATGCTGCTCTCAGGTTAAATAGCAAAAGTCTGAGGACAAATTCCCTTTACAGTTTAGTTACACTTTGAACATAAGTTGTCCCACTTCACAGAGGTTCATTTCAACCTGGGGTATTCAAAGTAAACTACTCCCACAGTGTCTTTGGAGTGCGAACTCTTTGCATTTGATAATGAACATAGCCTACATACTCAAAACTGCTAAACTTTGCCCATACTTTAAATGTGCAAGCTGCGATCCATGATGTCACACATCTGCATAGAAATTGCCCAAATATACTTACCAATACCATATGAGATATCCAACGGCTTCTCCTTGCAAAGCATTGCCACACTCCGCTGTAACCCTCTTTCTCATCAGAACAGGCCCAATACTTATGGGGGTACTCCGGCATGTCCTTGATATCTGCAGGAAGGGCCTTCTCTGCACACTTTGTCTCCTGAAGACAGAGGATATCAGGATCCTCTTCTCGTACCCACTGCATAAGGTATAAACACGGCAATACAAAATCAATTACTGGAAACAGGAGGAAATATCACCCACACTGTAATGCTCCTACCGTCAAACCGCCTTTTTTGACCCACGCTCTAATACCATCGACATTCCAGGAGCTGATCTTCAACGTGGACTTCTTGCCATCTTCAGTGGTCAGTTTGTCAGGGGCATCCTCATACAGAACCACGGGTTCGGGTTCCTTACCTCCTTTCTTCCCCTTCTTGTTTTCAGGCTCTGATAGATTTAGAGACAAATGATGAGGTGTAAAGGCCACAAATCACTGGAGTATTTCCATATGACACCAGCCCAAGTCACCTACCCTCATCCTGAACAGACGACTCCGTCTCACACTTGATATCGTCCTTCTTTCCTCTTTTGGGCATTTTGATGATCAAGGAGATCAGTCGTGGATACAGTAAGGATCGAAGCGTCTTGAGTTTGCACCTGTCTATAATAAATAATGTAATATAAAACCTGGATATAAAATACCAAGTCAATAAAAATCATAAAGAAGCAATTAGGATAGTACTACATCATTATCCTCTAACATTCAGCCCATATGTCAGAAGTGATGACATAAACGCTTATGTGCCCATACAGCTTCATTGCAAGACCGAGGCAAAAAAGTCACTATTTGGCTCATGTCTGACTGGTATATAATAGTAATCTCACTACCCCCCCCCCCCCCCCCCCCCCCCAAAAAAAAAGAAAGATGTATCAGCATGTACTCTATGCTTTCCCACTACATAGGATCCAGTAAAAGTACATATCCGATGAAAGGATACAGATTATATATGGAAATCACACCAGGCGACGTCGCCGGAGGTGGCGGCAGCGATGGGTGGGAGCGTGCACGTTTTTGGCACCCCACCAGCGGCGCATGTTTACATGCGGCGACACCTCGGCGATCTGACAGGCGTCGTCGTCGCTGGGGTGTCTAGAAACCCCAACAGCAATGCTTTAACATGGAAACCTATGACTCCAATCGCCTGGCAGATCGCCGTCCCCATTTACATGGGGCGACGCATTGGCGATGTCGGCGGTGATAGGCCACACCCCAGCGTCGCCTAAAAAATAGCCGCCGACATCGCCAGGTGTGACAGTACCCTGTGGGTGACTGACGTCAGGCATCTATCCCAGCCTCTTAACATATACATCAGGAGTTTTTTCAGGCTCTGTACATTAAAAGGAGGCCATAACATATAGCATGAACACAACCTAAGCAGTTCTTAAAGTATGGGGAGTGCTGTGGGAAGCAGCATTGACTTCTTAATACGAAGATCATGTTGTCTGCATTATCCAGATTCTGCACTGTGACCTACCTGTGGCACCTACCTCCATCCTACTGATGGCTCAAGCCGTACAATCTGGAGATGATGGAGATGATGGAAAGACAATCAAGACAATCTGTCACCAGGTTTTTGCTACCTCATCTGTGAGCAGCATAATGTAGGAAAAGAGACCCTGATTGCAACAATTTATTACTTAGTTTACTGGGTGCAGTGGTTGTGACAGTCAGAGGTTCTTGGATGTGGCAGAGCTGAGAAAGCTAACCCACCCACACCACAGCTCTCTATGTGCATTGTCGATTGACAGTTATCTGCTTAATCACAGAAGGAGGCACGGTCAGACCTAGTCAGGAGGCCAGGGTTAGACGGCCGTATAACTCGGACGAGGATCTCATTGCAATGTTTGGACTGGCCAACGGTTCCACTGACCTAACCGTGACAGCTGCATAGACATACATGAAGCTGTAATTCTCAGATCAGGAGAGCAACGGCCAGTTCGTGCACTACAATGCGATCCTCGTCCAAGTTATACGGCATGACACCGATCATATAGTGATAATCTCCTGCTGATAAAACATTCATTGTATTGAAACATCAGCATACAGCCTAATAAAAAACACATCCCTGAAATCGGGATCTCAGCCTTTACATCATGCTGCCTTCATATTGCATAGCAAAAACCTGTTGAATTGCAAATTGCACTGGACTAGTCCTGCCTGTCTCCACAGTCTCACAGCTCTCTAGATTTCTCAGAAGTGCAGCCACAGCTTACTCTAAGGGTATGTGCACACTGGCCGGGTTAGGGTCGGTTTAGGTGTGTAAACCGCCGGTCGGTTTACATAAATTTCATGTAAATTTATGTTAATCCAAACCGGCGTTTGGATTAACATTAAAACCTATATAAACCGACACCCGGCGGTTTACACATGCTCATCCGTTGCTAACCCGCTGGGTTCCCAGCGGGTTAGCAAAGAATGAGCAAGTTCTATAAACCGGCCGGCTCTGCAGCGGCTGCAAGCAGAATCATGTACTGCTTCCAGCCGCTGCAGAACCGCCGCCGCTAACCCGCTGGCCACCCGCCCGGCACCCGCCGCACATACCCGCCAGGATGCCGGTGGACGGCTCCGGAGCTTCCTGGCGGGTCCGCCCAGCCGCCGCCGACCAACCCGCCGGCCAGTGTGCACCTAGCCTAAAGGTCCAGTTACACACACAGATAATTGTACAGAGATTGTTCACAGATCTCTGGTTGCAGTGAAATCATGGGGGGCTCTGCAGGGCGAGACATTATAGGGGGAGCGGAGGAGGTCCACCACAGGCACAACATTATGGGTGAGTGATAACGAATGAACTGGTTGTTATGACTATAATACTACCCTTAGGGTTGTTGAAGATTAATTCCACTGTGATACCTGTGTATTGTGGATAAACTCTCTGTACCTGCATTGGGATTACTTGTCCTGCAGTATCTTTTGGGATCTCCTGTACAAAAACTCATTGTAATTAACGTACATTTTTCTGCTTTTAATTAATAAAGGTGTCATTTTGTAACATATGCTCTTTAAGTGGTATCACTTGTTTAAATCGTATTAACACAGATAATTGTGCAGAGATTGTTCACAGATCTCTGGTTGCAGTGAAATCATGGACACATTGTTCCATTTGTACACAGCCACAAAATAGAACAATGTGTCCATGATTTCACTGCAGCCAGAGATCTGTGAACAATCTCTGCACAATTATCTGTGTTTGTAAGGCTGCTTTCACATAGCGTTATTTTGCTGTCCGAGGGGATCCTTTTTTTTGTAGGACCCCTCAGACAGCAACGAATCCAAACAGATGTCTGCAATCGGATGCCAAGTAGGCATCTGATTCCGATATTTTGCAGGATCAGTTTTGATCCTCTCCCTCTCTCAGCTCCTCCTGTCACCTCTTTCCCCCCTCCTCTCCCTGCTCCCTCAGTCTCTCCCTCTTTCCCCCCTCCTCTCCCTGCTCCCTCAGTCTCTCCCTCTTTCCTGCCTCCTCTCCCTGCCCACTCAGTCTCTCCCTCTTTCCCCCCTCCTCTCCCTGCTCCCTCAGTCTCTCCCTCTTTCCCCCTCCTCTCCCTGTTCTCTCAGTCTCTCCCTCTTTCCCCCCTCCTCTCCCTGCTCCCTCAGTCTCTCCCTATTTCCCCCCTCCTCTCCCTGCTCCCTCAGTCTCTCCCCCCTCCTCTCCCTGCTGCCTCAGTCTCTCCCTCTTTCCCCCCTCCTCTCCCTGCTCCCTCAGTCTCTCCCCCCTCCTCTCCCTGCTGCCTCAGTCTCTCCCTCTTTTCCCCCTCCTCTCCCTGCTCCCTCAGTCTCTCCCTCTTTCCCCCCTCCTCTCCCTGCTCCCTCAGTCTCTCCCTCTTTCCCCCCTCCTCTCCCTTCTCCCTCAGTCACTCCCTCTTTCCCCCCTCCTCTCCCTGCTCCCTCAGTCACTCCCTCTTTCCCCCCTCCTCTCCCTGCTCCCTCAGTCTCTCCCTCTTTCTCCCCTCTCCTCAAGACCTTACAAAATAAAAAATCTTTATTCTCACCTGTCCACGAGTCCCCCGGCTTCTCCAGCTATCTTCTGATCCTTAGGACCTGCGGTTGTGTCACAGTCACATGACCGGTTACCACGGTAACCGGTCATGTGACCGGGTTGTGATATCACATCAGGTCCTGTAAGGATCAGAAGATAGCTGGAGACGCCGGGGGACTCGTGGACAGGTGATATACATTGCGGAAGTGAAATTAGATGCTTAGGAGCAGTTTTAGTGTACTGAACATGCTCAGTACACTAAAATCGGGTCCGAGAAACCATCAGATGATTTCTCAGACCCGCGCTCCATAGGCCCCCTTGTTATGGGCCACGGATCATGTCGGATCAGATTCTGTCCGATGCTCCCAAAATCGGAGCAGTCTCTGATTTTGGGTGCAAGAAAAATGTGACAGAATCGGATCTGACAAAAATCAGATGCCGTTAAGGGCAAATCCGATGTGATCTGTGGCCCATAGGGATGCATGGGGGCCAAATCGGATCCGTGGCTGTCCGTTTTACAATGGACAGCTATGGATTGCACAAAAACGCAGTGTGAAAGCACCCTAACTGGGCCTTTAGGGTACGTGCCGATGTAACATTTGGGCTGTGAATATTTGACATCCAAAATCTGCATGTTTCAAAGATCCACACAGGATAAGTTGGTGGTCTTTTTGTGAATTTTTTTATGCAGATTTTGCTGCATTTTTATATCAACTGTTCATTGTAGTGACTGTGAATAAAGCTGGATTAAAAACTTAAAATAAATAAAATAAAAAATAGTGGTTCTTGATGTCATAATGTGACGTGGGACTATGCTGTTTTATTGGTCACCAGCCCAGATACTGCAGCCAGCTAGGGCTGCCACCTGCCCTCAGCTGCTAATTTTATGTGGCTGATAAAAAAAAGTTTCCCACTATTTTTGATTATTATTAGTATTCTGATATATATTTTTTTTTAATTACTTGGGGCTTCACCATATTTTTGGATTCCAGCCAGGTAAAGCAAGGCAGCTGGGGTTGGAATTCTCAGCCTAGGGATGCCCAAGTATTCTGAGCCACCAAGCTGCAAATTGCAGGGTGCAGCCACTCCAGAAAATGGTACATTCATAGAAGCACCGTTTTCGGGAGCTTTACCCAAATCTTCCAGTTGCCCTGGTGCCGGAGGTAGACTGAGCAATAAGGGGTTAATGCCAGCTGAGGATTGCCAGCTGGCACCAAACCCGAAGTTCATGTCGGGCCAATGTTAGACCTGTCCAGAAACAGCAAGAGCCGAGTACAGCTTTACAAAATGGAGCTTCTGGGGCAGCAATTCACAACGAGGTTGCGGATGGGGGGTGTAGAACAATTGGGCCTCCGCACACTGAGGATGCCAGTGGCCAGCTGTCTACTTCTATCTGGCTGGAAACCAAACATATGGTGAAGCCCCACGACAGTTTATTAAAATCATTTATTAAAAAGGAAAAAAGCAAGTCCCTTTAATTACTGTACTGTGAAGAGTGCGCCATCCTTCCTTCATGGTCACCTTCACTCCTGCAATGTCCACACAATCCACATACAAGGAAGGGGTTTGGATACAGATCCACATCAATGTATGGAGCTGACGGCGCCATGGACAGGACAGCACTGGATAATGAGGGATCGTGTATGAAGCCGCCATGTGTGTCCTCCTGCCTGCCCGCGGTCTGCACCGATCCCCCATAATACACCCTGTATAATCAATCATACGTGACCCGCACACACCGAACACGGCGCCTCCCGGGGACGATCCACACAAAGACACCGGAGGAGGAGAGTCCGCACGAGGCCGCCGGAAACACGTCTGGGGAAGCGGCACAACACAGACACGTGGTGCGGCCGGCGGGAAGGGCGGAGCCTCGGGAGCAGGTACCGTACACGTGGGGAGGCCGAGGAGACGACCACCGGGGCACAGCAGAAGGCCGCCCCTCTGCACCGTCATTCCAGCGGGCCATGGGAACGGGGCTGTCTCCATCTCTCAGGCCTCTACACCATGCTCTATTACCTTGTGGTGGGCACATTGCCACCTCCTCCAGGGCATAGCCACAATAGGTGCAGGGGCTACTACTGATGACCAGTCCGGATCTTTGTAGTGATCCGGCTCTTTTTGTAAATAATCCAGCGGTACTTTGTAATGATTACTGAACTCTGCCTGTACAGTGATCTCGTCATTCTACACCTGTACAGGGATCTCCTCATTCTACACCTGTACAGGGATCTCCTCATTCTACACCTGTACAGGGATCTCCTCATTCTACACCTGTACAGGATCTCCTCATTCTACACCTGTACAGGGATCTAGTGATCAGTATAGACTCCTCACCCTGTGATGTCTCCAGCTCTCCTCTGTACAGTGATCTCCTCATTCTACACCTGTACAGGGATCTAGTGATCAGTATAGACTCTTCACCCTGTGATGTCTCCAGCTCTCCCCTCTACAGGATCTCCTCATTCTACACCTGTACAGGGATCTAGTGATCAGTATAGACTCCTCACCCTGTGATGTCTCCAGCTCTCCTCTGTACAGTGATCTCCTCATTCTACACCTGTACAGGGATCTAGTGATCAGTATAGACTCCTCACCCTGTGATGTCTCCAGCTCTCCTCTGTACAGTGATCTCCTCATTCTACACCTGTACAGGATCTAGTGATCAGTATAGACTCTTCACCCTGTGATGTCTCCAGCTCTCCTCTGTACAGTGATCTCCTCATTCTACACATGTACAGGGATCTAGTGATCAGTATAGACTCTTCACCCTGTGATGTCTCCAGCTCTCCTCTGTACAGTGTCTCCTCATTCTACACCTGTACAGGGATCTAGTGATCAGTATAGACTCTTCACCCTGTGATGTCTCCAGCCCTCCCCTCTACAGTGTCTCCTCATTCTACACCTGTACAGGGATCTAGTGATCAGTATAGACTCTTCACCCTGTGATGTCTCCAGCTCTCCTCTGTACAGTGATCTCCTCATTCTACACATGTACAGGGATCTAGTGATCAGTATAGACTCTTCACCCTGTGATGTCTCCAGCTCTCCTCTGTACAGTGATCTCCTCATTCTACACCTGTACAGGGATCTAGTGATCAGTATAGACTCTTCACCCTGTGATGTCTCCAGCTCTCCTCTGTACAGTGATCTCCTCATTCTACACATGTACAGGGATCTAGTGATGAATATAGGCTCTTCACCCTGTGATTGCTCCAGCTCTCCTTTGTACAGTGATCTCCTCATTCTACACATGTACAGGATCTAGTGATCAGTATAGACTCTTCACCCTGTGATGTTTCCAGCCCTCCCCTCTACAGTGTCTCCTCATTTTACACCTGTACAGGGATCTAGTGATGAGTATAGACTCTTCACCCTGTGATTGCTCCAGCTCTCCTCTGTACAGTGATCTCCTCATTCTACACATGTACAGGATCTAGTGATCAGTATAGACTCTTCACCCTGTGATGTCTCCAGCTCTCCTCTGTACAGTGATCTCATTATACACATGTACAGGGATCTAGTGATCAGTATAGACTCTTCACCCTGTGATGTCTCCAGCTCTCCTCTGTACAGTGATCTCATTCTACACATGTACAGGATCTAGTGATCAGTATAGACTCTTCACCCTGTGATGTCTCCAGCTCTCCTCTGTACAGTGATCTCATTTTACACATGTACAGGGATCTAGTGATCAGTATAGACTCTTCACCCTGTGATGTCTCCAGCTCTCCTCTGTACAGTGATCTCATTTTACATGTGTACAGGGATCTAGTGATCAGTATAGTCTCTTCACCCTGTGATGTCTCCAGCTCTCCTCTGTACAGTGATCTCATTCTACACATGTACAGGGATCTAGTGATCAGTATAGACTTCACCCTGTGATGTCTCCAGCTCTCCCCTGTACAGTGATCTCATTCTACACATGTACAGGGATCTAGTGATCAGTATAGACTCTTCACCCTGTGATGTCTCCAGCCCTCCCCTCTACAGTGTCTCCTCATTTTACACCTGTACAGGGATCTAGTGATGAGTATAGACTCTTCACCCTGTGATTGCTCCAGCTCTCCTCTGTACAGTGATCTCATTTTACATGTGTACAGGGATCTAGTGATCAGTATAGACTCTTCACCCTGTGATGTCTCCAGCTCTCCCCTGTACAGTGATCTCATTCTACACATGTACAGGGATCTAGTGATCAGTATAGACTCTTCACCCTGTGATGTCTCCAGCCCTCCCCTCTACAGTGTCTCCTCATTTTACACATCTTCAGGGATCTAGTGATCAGTATAGACTCTTCACCCTGTGATGTCTCCAGCTCTCCTCTGTACAGTGATCTCATTCTACACATGTACAGGATCTAGTGATCAGTATAGACTCTTCACCCTGTGATGTCTCCAGCTCTCCTCTGTACAGTGATCTCATTCTACACATGTACAGGGATCTAGTGATCAGTATAGACTCCTCACCCTGTGATGTCTCCAGCTCTCCTCTGTACAGTGATCTCCTCATTCTACACATGTACAGGGATCTAGTGATCAGTATAGACTCTTCACCCTGTGATGTCTCCAGCTCTCCTCTGTACAGTGATCTCATTCTACACATGTACAGGGATCTAGTGATCAGTATAGACTCTTCACCCTGTGATGTCTCCAGCTCTCCTCTGTACAGGGATCTCCTCATTCTACACATGTACAGGGATCTAGTGATCAGTATAGACTCTTCACCCTGTGATGTCTCCAGCTCTCCTCTGTACAGTGATCTCATTCTACACATGTACAGGGATCTAGTGATCAGTATAGACTCTTCACCCTGTGATGTCTCCAGCTCTCCTCTGTACAGTGATCTCCTCATTCTACACATATACAGGGATCTGGATCAATATAGGCTCTTCACCCTGTAATGTCTCCAGCTCTCCTCTGTACAGTGATCTTCTCATTCTACATATGTATAGGGATCTAGTGATCAGTATAGACTTTTCACCCTGTGATGTCTCCAGCTCTCCTCTGTACAGTGATCTCCTCATTCTACACATATACAGGGATCTGGATCAATATAGGCTCTTCACCCTGTAATGTCTCCAGCTCTCCTCTGTACAGTGATCTTCTCATTCTACATATGTATAGGGATCTAGTGATCAGTATAGACTTTTCACCCTGTGATGTCTCCAGCTCTCCTCTGAGTTTAAGGGAGAAAAAGAACCACTGTAAACGGGGGTGCACACTTTAGTGATGTGCTTTTTTTATTTTCTCTTTTAGTATTTGCAAGTGACAGTACAAAAACAGAGTAAAATAAAATCAATTAAAACAGTTACAGGGTAACTTATCACCCACCCAAACATACTCCTGCCTATGGTAGTAGACAGGAGGGATCAATTATGGACAAGGGCAAAACCATCCGTGTAATAGCCTTTAGCAGGCAGTATATAGAAAGCAGCAAGTAATAAGTAGATTACAATCATGACATATACATGGAACATAAATCTTACAGCCTAATACATATAATCTGTCCCATATACAAAATACCTCTATACCAACCACAAAGTAAATTGCATCTGATGCTGCTTCCAAGGGTCAGATATAAATACCCTTTATGGATCCCTGCCAGGATTACCAGTGATCCTGTGGCGTATGGGGTGCAGTGAGCGGCCCGAAGCGTGTCGCCAAGACAGGCTTCGTCAGGGGCTGAGACCAGCTCTCCTGTGTACAGTGTCTCCTCGTTCTACACGTGTACAGGGATCTAGTGATCAGTATAGACCAGGAGTCTCAAAGTCGGCTGGGTTGGTGGGCCGCACATAGAAAAAAAATTATATCGGGGTCCATATTCCTTGTAGGACTAAGTGACATTTTTAGTAATTCCAGAATTTTTCGCAGAATGGAGTAATGTCCAAATCCTGATCTCATTATTTTAGTAATGTCCCCCAATCCTGGTCCCCTTCTTGCAGCATTGCCCCTATCCTGTTCCCCTTCTTGTAGTAATGTCCCATCCTGGCCCCCATCTTGTAGTAATGTCCCTTTCCTTCTCCCCATCTTGCAGTAATGTCCCCCATCCTGATTGCCTTCTTGTAGTAATGTCCCCATACTGGTCCCCACCCTATATTAATGTCTCCCATCCTGGTCCTAATATTGTGTAATGTCTTCTCCTTGTAGTATTGTCCCCATCCTGGTCCACTTCTTCCAGTAATGTCCCCATCCTGGTCCCCTTGTAATAATGTCCTCATACTGGTCCCTATCCTATATTAATGTCCCTCATTCTGGTCCTCCTCTTCTTGTAATACCCCCATCCTGGTCCCATCTTGTAGTAATGTCCCCATCCCGATTCTCATCTTGTAGTAATGTCCCCATCCCGATTCTCATCTTGTAGTAATTGTCACCATCTTGGTCCTCACCTTGTAGTAATGTCTTCATTCTAACCCTCATCTTGTACTAATGTCCTCATCCTGGACCTCATCTTCTGGTAATGTCCCCATCCTGGACCTCATCTTATAGTAATGTCCCCATCCTGGACCTCATCTTGCAGTAATGTCCCCATCCTGGTCCCCATCTTGCAGTAATGTCCCCATCCTGGACCTCATCTTGTAGTAATGCCCCCATCTGGTTCTCTTCTTGTAGTAATGTCCCCATCCTGATATTCATCATGTAGTAATGTCCCCATCCTGGACCTCATCTTGTAGTAATGTCCCCATCCTGGACCTCATCTTGCAGTAATGTCCCCATCCTGGTCCCCATCTTGCAGTAATGTCCCCATCCTGGACCTCATCTTGTAGTAATGCCCCCATCTGGTTCTCTTCTTGTAGTAATGTCCCCATCCTGATATTCATCATGTAGTAATGTCCCCATCCTGGTCCCCATCTTGCAGTAATGTCCCCATCTTGCAGTAATGTCCCCATCCTGGTCCCCATCTTGCAGTAATGTCCCCATCTTGCAGTAATGTCCCCATCCTGGTCCCCATCTTGCAGTAATGTCCCCATCCTGGTCCCCATCTTGCAGTAATGTCCCCATCCTGGTCCCCATCTTGCAGTAATGTCCCCATCCTGGTCCCCATCTTGCAGTAATGTCCCCATCCTGGTCCCCATCTTGCAGTAATGTCCCCATCCTGGTCCCCATCTTGCAGTAATGTCCCCATCCTGGTCCCCATCTTGCAGTAATGTCCCCATCCTGGTCCCCATCTTGCAGTAATGTCCCCATCCTGGTCCCCATCTTGCAGTAATGTCCCCATCCTGGTCCCCATCTTGCAGTAATGTCCCCATCCTGGTCCCCATCTTGCAGTAATGTCCCCATCCTGGTCCCCATCCTGCAGTAATGTCCCCATCCTGGTCCCCATCCTGCAGTAATGTCCCCATCCTGGTCCCCATCCTGCAGTAATGTCCCCATCCTGGTCCTCATCTTGCAGTAATGTCCCCATCCTGGTCCCCATCTTGCAGTAATGTCCCCATCCTGGTCCCCATCTTGCAGTAATGTCCCCATCCTGGTCCCCATCTTGCAGTAATGTCCCCATCCTGGTCCCCATCTTGCAGTAATGTCCCCATCCTGCAGTAATGTCCCCATCCTGGTCCTCTTCTTGAAGTAATGTCCCCATCCTGGTCCCCATCTTGCAGTAATGTCCCCATCCTGGTCCCCATCTTGCAGTAATGTCCCCATCCTGGTCCCCATCTTGCAGTAATGTCCCCATCCTGATGCCACTTTGTAGTGATGTCCCAACCTGTTTCTCATACACACTCACACTCATACACACAGTCTGTGTCTGTTTTTGCTCCTCTGCAAAAATCTAGCCTTTTGCATTTCCTTGGGTCACTCCAAGGGTTCCACATAATTCTGGAATGTGACGGAAAATACTCTGATCCAAAGACATCTTCCCTGCATGAAGTAGATCGTGCCTTATCTTGTCTTCTAGGACATTCCAGATCCACTTGATATGCATGGCTGTTAACTTTTTTAATCTGGACTTTGCCCAGATAAAGATCGTCGTCACCTCTAGTAAGAGTGGTATGCATCTTGTACCTCTCTAGTGGATTATAAAGGATACTGTCATCTGATTATTGGACATGATCTTTATGGCTTTCCCATGGATGGATAAAGTGAAAAAGAGCTCTCCGAACTACTTATGTTATCTCTGAGGTTGGGTAACGGGAGTTTCTCTTTCGGAGACCATGTCCTCCTCACTTTCTTGCCTTCATGTGGGCAAGCCATCCTGTTTGAGATGCATCCATTGCCCTCTCTGTCCATACAGGAGGAGCAAAGGGTCTATTGTTCTTGAAATAAAGCCACCATCTCAGGGACGATCTCATTTCTCTGAAACAAAACATCACTCGTCCAGAGATTGTAATTCTGTGTCCCATTTTTGCAGTATCTCCAGCTGTATAGGGCGTATGTGCAATCTTGCACATTCGATCAATAATTTGACTGTGGCCTTGGGTGCTCTGAGTAGTAAAAGAAGGGACCTGGACATGCTTCTGGTGTCCAGAATAAACCCCAGGATTGTTCTCTCTTTGAAATGAGATTCTTTCATAATTGATTATTCACTTTTAGTGTGTGGATATGTCCGAGTATTACATCCAGATATGTTTAAAGGGTGTCTTCTGATGAAGCCTAGATAAGGCAGTCATCCAGGGATGAGAAGACGCTAATACCTCCCTCCACCTGAGTTGTGCAATTACCACTGCCGCAACTTTTGTGAAGACTCGAAGAGCAGAGGTGAACTGGAGGTGTTAACTTGCCTCCAAACTATATGCCGTTATGAATCTTTCTTTTCTTTCTTTCTCTCTCCATGCAGCCATTCAATATTTTACTGAGTATCTCTCTGCTGTATACATACATTAATTTAATCAGATCATTCCTCTCTTGAAAATACTAATAATTAAGGAATGACTGGCATCACCTTGGGTGTAGGTGCTAGCAAGAAAAAAAATCATTAACATTAACTGCTTCATGACCCAGGAATTTTTCACTTTTCATTTTCGTTTTTTTTTGCTCCCCTGCTTCCAAGAGCCATAACTTTTTTATTTTTCCGTCAATATAGACATATGACGGCTTGTTTTTTTGCGGGACGAGTTGTACTTTCATATGCAATCATTTATTTTACCATATAGTGTACAGGGAAATTGCAAAAAAATTCTAAATGCAGAGAAATTGCAAAAAAAAAGTGCAATGACCCGTTTGTTTTTTGGGTATTTTAGTCACCATGTTCTCTGTATGGTAAAACCGATGTGATGGGGTGATGCCTCGGGTCGGTACGAGTTCGTAGACACCCAACATGTATACCTTTACTGGTATCTAGGTGGTGAAAAAAAATTCAGAAGTTTGAAAAAAAAAACAAAAACGGACTTTTTGCGCCATGTTCTGTGGCCCGTAGCGTCCTCATTTTTCGGGATCTGGGGCTGTGTAACGGCTTATACTTTGCATCTTGAGCTATCATTTCTAATGATGACATTTTTGGAGGGATCCACAGTTTTGATCGCCCGTTATTGCATTTTATAGCAATGTTGCGGCGACCAAAACAGAATTTTGGCGTTTGGACCATTTTTTCCGTTACAGAGTTCATGGCTCTCATCAACGGATTTAATAGGATGATAGATCGGGCGATTCTGAATGTGGCGATACCAAACGTGTGTGTATATATATATATATATATATATATATATATACCGTATATACTCGTGTATAAGCCGAGTTTTTCAGCCCAAAATTTGGGCTGAAAAGTCCCCCTCTCGGCTTATACACGGGTCTATACGGTACCACCTGCTGTGGTGGGGGCTGTGGAGGCTGGAGGAGGCGGGGGGATGCTGCTGTATGAGCGGCCCCGTCACGTGGGGCCGCTCATTATATATGCACTGCTTCCCCCTGTCAATCAGCGGCAGGGGGAAGCAGTTCATATAGCCCCCCAAAAGCTGGCACTGTCCCCCCTTGTAAGGGCCCCCCCCCCTGCTGCTTATACATTACCATCCCGGTGTTCTGATCGCGCCGCTCCTCGGTGCTTCTTCTTCATCCTCCCGTCCTCGCTGGCTGCATCCGGGATCTCCGGCTGTCGCAGCGATATGACGTCATCGCGCGACGGCCGGAGATCCCGGATGCAGCCAGCGAGGACGGGAGGATGAAGAAGAAGCACCGAGGAGCGGCGCCGATCAGAACACCGGGATGGTAATGTATAAGCAGCGGGGGGGGGCCCTTACAAGGGGGACAGTGCCAGCTTTTGGGGGCTGTTGGTACCCCCAGGGGGCTGCTGGGTAGCCCCTGGGGCCGCTGGGTACCCCCTGGGGGCCGCTGGGTACCCCCTGGGGGCCGCTGTGTAACCCCTGGGGGCCGCTGTGTAACCCCTGGGGGGTGCTGTATAACCCCTGGGGGCTGCTGTATAACCCCTGGGGGCTGCTGTATATACTGCTGAGGCCTGTATACCACTGGGGCTGCTGTATATACCACTGGGGCTGCTGTATATACCACTGGGGCTGCTGTATATACCACTGGGGCTGCTGTATATACTGGTGGGGTCTGTATATACCACTGGGGAGGCTGCTGTATACCACTGGGGTTGCTGTATATACTACTGGGGCCTGTATATGCCACTGGGGAGGCTGCTGTATACTACCATTGGGGGGCCTGTATACCACACTGCTGGGGCTGTACACCTGTGCTGGGGTCCACCCTCGGCTTATTCACGAGTCAATAGGTTTTCCCAGGTTTTGGGGCAAAAGTAGGGGGGTCGGCTTATACACGGGTCGGCTTATACACGAGTATATACGGTATATATATATATTTTTTTTAATACTTTTATTGTGATTGGAGGAAAAGAGGGGTGATTTGAACATATATATATATATATATATATATATATATATATATATATATATATATATATAATTTTTTTTTTTTTTTTTTACAGGTTTTTAAAAACTTTATTTTCTAACTCATTCCTATTTTTACACTGCCCCATAGAGAGGCACCCTGCTGCACAGTCCGATCGCTTCTGGGAGATTATCCCAGAATCGCAGACCTGCTGTGGTTGGCAGCGCCTGCCAACCACAACAGGAAACTGCGCTCTGACAGCATCCGGGTCTAGCCAGGACCCCGGGCTGTCACGTGAGCGCCGGAGATCCCACGATAGTATCATGGGATCTCCGGAGCAGGCAGGGAACAGCGCGTTCCCCGCCGCGGCCGCCTTGGATCCCGCTGTCAGTGATTGGCAGCGGGATCCAAGGGGTTAACAGCTCCGATCGGATCCCAGATCCGATCAGAGCTGTTAGCCCGACATGTCAGCTGATCACAATAGCTGAGATGTCGGCTGTTTGATGTGAGCTCCGCACCGGAGCTCACATCAAACACCCCTTACCCGCCCATGACGTTGTATAATGTCATAGGTCGGAAAGGGGTTAAAGTGAGAATCCGCTGCAACACTACACACCATAAGTATATGTAATAGCATAATGGCTACAATGAGTGGCAGGGCTCTGTGCACAACTAATATGGATATGTGAAAAAAAGACATGGCAGAAACTGGTTGAGACTATAAAGAAACTAGAGAAAACTTAGCTTAAGCAATGGCTGCTTCAAAAGTGCCTGATAACCGCGTCAAGGTGTTTCTCATCTTATCAGGTCCTAACCATGTGCCTGTCTAGCAGTAGAATGCTGCATGTGTGGGTTTTTACTCCTCTGTATGCAAATAAAACCAGCATTGAGGGGTTGTCCTGGACCTGCCTACAATAAGATGGCTACCAAACATGGCTAGAGGGTGGGGGAAGGGAGTTTCTTTCTAGCACCTACACTCAAGGTTATGCCAGTCATTCCTTAATTATTAGTATGACTATTTTTGACTTTGCTCCCTTCCCCCGCCCTGTAGTCATGTTTGGTGGCCATCTTATTGTAGCCAGGTCCAGGACAACCCCTCAATACCAGTTTTATTTGCATACAGGGGCATAAAAACGCACACCTGCAGCATTATACCGCTAGAGAGGCACACTGTTAGAACCCGATAAGATGAGAAACACCTTGACGCAGTTATCCGGCACTTTCGCAGTGGCCATTGCTAAAGCTAAGTTTTCTTTAGTTTCTTTATAGTCTCAAGCAGTTTCTGTCATGTCTTTTTTCACATATCTGTATTAGCTGTGGACAGAGCCCTGTCACTCATTGTAGCCTTTATGCTATTACATATAGTGTTGCAACGGATTCTCACTTTAAGGCTACGTTCACACATTGCGCATTTTTGAGCGCTTTTTCTTCCTCCCCTCTGTGACATCACTGAAGAAGTTGCCCCATAAAAACATGCGGTATGTGAATGCACCGCGTTTTTTTTACGGGGCTTTTTTGCACAGGTGCAAAACGCTGAAAAAAAAGCGCTGTGTGTGAACATAGCGTAACATTCTCCTCTTGCAGTCTGAAACCCCAACCTGTAGCATGATGAGCAGCAGCAGTTACTATGGACCACAAGCTGCACTCTTTAGGTTGATGGTGCCTACATAATTCCTTTGCTCAAAAAAGGGTAGAATCGATCTTAATTCCATGCAGAATTTTCTACTTATTATAAACTGGATAAAACCTGTGATTCTGTCATCAGTGGAAGAAAAAAAGAGACAGATGTCCTCCTACTGTCGGATTCCGAGCATCATAAAACCAACCTCTTGTTGGAAGAAGAGCATGGGCCTCCACGCCTTCTCTGCCATCTACCAGAGAATCACAAAGCATTCACTGATCTCAGGGAGACCAGTCCATGAAAACACTGCAGGCAGATGGCTAAAGCGCTCAACACAGTGAATAATCTACCAGAGAATGGTTTGCAAAGCTCTGCTTGACAAAGTCCTCTCCTGTGTGTTCTGCTTTGGCCTGAAATGAAGAACCTTCTTTGTGTCTCACTGGTCTAGGAAGGGTCTTCCCTCTCTAGATAGATTCCCCATTAGTGTGTCCAACTAAGCCACGAAGAGCTGTCCTGGTTCAAATTCCATGAATCAGAGGGCACTCTTAGAAGGGACATCTGCTCTCACGGTCTTATCCAGAGCACCCTTCTGCCTGCAGTATAGAAAGCCATGGTACTGGTGTATGCCATTTGTTTGAAATGTCTCAAAACACTCTTATGTCATTATTCTCCCCCATCTATTCCACAGTGGGCAAGTAACATCTCTATCAATATTTTTATGAATAGGATCAAAAAATTAGATCCATCTTCACTGCGACTGTGTAAATGTTTCCGGATCAATCATATGTGTTGATTTACACCTCTTATTCATAAAGGGATCAATATCAAGGTGTTAACATTAATTGATCATTAGTGCATGAATAATCTAGTCTGCTTAAAGGGAACCTGTCAGGTCATTTATGTCCCAAACATATCACTAGCTGTCCCTGCAGCTTCCTACTACATCCCTAAGCATCCCTGTCTGACATAAATGTGAAGTATAATGGTTGTAATATCGTTGTTTATAACTTACATTTTCCTCCATTGTTTAGAGGGGAGGGCGGTCTCTCAGCCTCCGTGGTATCATGCCCCAGTGGGCGCGTTTATGTAATTCAGAAGCGTGGTCCCGAGTTTCAAATCTGTGGGCGGTTCCTTGCAGGTATGATACGCCGCTGCGAGTCATCTCCGGTTCTGCGCAGTGCGGGGGTGTATTGGTTATACTGACTAGCTCCAGGTTATGCACAATGCAGATTCTGAAGCCGGCCAGTCCACCCGACAATCCCCCACAATGCTCCGGAAATGATGTATAACTGCACGTCATACTTGGAAGGAGCTGCCACAGATTTGAAACTTGGGACCGCACATCTTAATTAATTATCACACCCATCGGGGCGTGATACCATGGAGAGTGGAGAGACATGAAGGCTGAGAAATCACCCACACGTCGTCCACCCATCTAGACAATGAGGGAAAATGTAAGATATAAATAACGTTTTTACAACCTTTATACTTCACATTTAGGTCAGACAGAGATGTTTAGGGATGTAGTAGGAATCTGCAGGGACAGATAGTGATAGGTCATTTATGCCCCCAAACCTGACAGTTTCCCTTTAAAGCACCCTTTCTTTTTTAGTTTGTGTTTAGTCAACAGAACTGGGCGTGCAGTCAGAATACCCAACATTCAGTGATCAGTGCTGCACCTGCAAGTGTCGTCATTTGTGGGGACGGTGCTGATCTCTGAAGACCTCTCTGACAACACGCACTGACTATCTGCTTTGCTTTGTTTGCCAGCTCATTACAATTGATCTGAGGTGGCAACACAGAGTGTGCTGTCATTGTGCATATCACACAATGACTGTGCGCAGGGGCCAGCCCAGCCCCGAAACAAGCTTCTTTTGATGATGCTTTGTTTTAGGGAGAGGGCAGGGGCTGTGTCATTGATAGTAGTCTTTGCCCCCTAATGATACTCCGTTTGAGAATCCCAGCTTGCACTCGGATTCTCAAATAAGAAGTCATCAGCCAGGAAGAGTTGGCAAAAAGTAGGACATTTTTAATGCAACCATATTAGACTTTAATTTAGATTGCCCCATTAAATAGGTTAGAATTTGGTTGAAAATTGGTTTATCCTTCAGACCACCCCTTTCAGGTGTTTACACTAGAATTCTACAATTCTGCAAAAAGTAATTGGGTGTTTATTAGAATACCAAAACTTCCTTTATTCAGGTTTAGCATATTTTAGCATTGTAAAGTGCCGCTGTTTATATTTTTGTAGTTACAGTGACGGAAATAATAATTTGATTCCTTGCTGATTTTGTGAGTTTGCACACTGACAAAGACATGGATACTCTTAATTTTAACAGTGAGAGATAGAATATCAAAAATAAAAACCAAAAAGTCACATTGTTTAAATTGTATACATGCATTTGAATTTTGAAGAGAGAAATAAGTATTTGATCCCTCTGGCAAACAAGATTTAATTCTTTGTGGCAAAACCCATGTTATCAAGCACAGCAGTCAGACATTTCTTGTAGTTGAAGAGGTTTTTGCACATATCAGGAGGAATTTTGGTCCACTCCTCTTTGCAAATCATCCTTAAATCATTAAGATTTAGAGGTTGTCACTTGGCAACTTGGAGCTTCAGCTCCCTCCATAAGTTTTCTATGGGATTAAGATCTGGAGATTGGCTAGGCCACTCCATGACCTTAATGAACTTCTTTTTGAGCCACTCCTTTGTTGGCTTGGCAATATGTTTTGGGTTTTTGTCGTGCTGGACAACCCAACCACGACCTATTTTTATGGCGGAGGGAAGGAAGTTGTCACTCAGGATTTTACGGTATATTGCTCCATCTATTGTCCCATTGATGCAGTGAAGTAGTCCTTAGCCCTTAGCAGAGAAACACTCCCATAATAGTGTACATAACATAATATTTTCACCGCCATGCTTGACAGTGGGGACGGTGTTCTTTGGGTCTTAGGCAGAATTTCTCTTCATCCAAACACGAGTTGAGTTAATGCCAAAGAGCTACATTTTTGTCTCATCTGACCAACACCTTCTCCCAATCACTCTCAGAATCACCAATGTGGTCATTGCAAACTTGAGAAGGTCCTGCATATGTGCCTTATTGAGCAGTGGGACTTTGCGGACACTGCAGGATTTTAATCCATTACAGTGTAATGTGTTACCAATGGCTTTCTTGGTGACAGTGGTCCCAGCTGCCTTGAGATCATTAACAAGTTCCCCCGTGTAGTTTTATGGTGGGTTTACACACACCAATTTATCTGTTCAATATCTGAACCAATCTCTGGTTGCAGTGAAATCATGGATACATTGCTCCATGTTGTACACAGCCACAAAATGGAGCAATGTGTCCATGATTTCACTGCAACCAGAGATTGGGCCAGAGATTGAACAGATAAATTGGTGTGTGTAAACCCACCATTAGGCTGATCTCTCATCTTCCTCATGATCCTGGATAACCCATGAGGTGAGATTTGTCATGGAGCCCCAGATCGATATTGATTGACACTCATTTTGTATTTCTTCCATTTTCTTACTATTGCACCAATAGATGCCTCCTTCTCACACAGCATTTTACTTATGGTTTTATAGCCCGTTCCAGCCTTGTGCAGGTCTAGGATCTTTTCCCCGACATCCTTAGAAAGCTCTTTGGTCTTGCCCATGTTGCAGAGGTTAGAGCGTGACTGACTAGTTGAGTGTGTGGACAGGAGTCTTGTATACAGGTGACGATATAAGTCAGCTATTTTAAATGCAGGTAACGAGTTGATTAGGAGCGTCTAACTGGTGTAGGAGCCAGAACTCCTAATAATTGGTAGGGGATCAAATACTTATCTCTCTGCAAAATGTTAATACATTTATATAATTCAGACAATGTGATTTTTCTGGATTTTATTTTTGACATTCTATCTCTCACTGCTAAAATTAACCTACCCTTAAAATTATAGACTGTTCATGTCTTTTGTCAATGGGGCAAACTTACAAAATCAGCACGGAATTGAATAATTTCTTTACTGTATACTTTGTTTTTCAGCTAGGCACCTGTTCACACCTGTTGGATGTGTGGGTCAGTCTTTTTTAATATATCTTGTTGGACACTGTCTTGCTGAGCACTCCACCCTTTAACCAAGGGGTGTTCATATTCTTCTTTAGCCAGGAACCTATCTGCCCATGTGACATGTAGATTTTTAATCCAGCCAGAGGCATATTCAGATTTGGTTACTGGTAAATGAGATGCACCTTTTCGTCATTATCAGGCTCACATGAATTGGCCAATACATAATCTTAAATACTGTATTTCTAGTTTTTTCAAATATTCCTATTTTTAGTAATGCAATACCAAAATTTCCTTTATTGAAGTTTATCATATTTTAGCATTGTAGAGTGCTGCTGTTTATATCTTTGAGATGTGATTGGATGTGGAGGTATTAGAAGTTGAATCTGGTATTTTTTTGGCACAGGCTATCACTATGACTATTGTCCTGGGATTTGAAGGTAGTGCCAACAAGATTGGAGTAGGAATTGTTCAGGATGGGAAGGTTCTCAGCAACCCACGAAGAACCTACATTACCCCTCCAGGACAAGGTAAGAGGAATCAAAGCGGGTAACCTTCTAAAATGTATATTCACACATTGCAGAAATGTCTGTGACTAAGGGTTCTTTCACATTAGCGTTCCCCTCCCCAGCGTTCTGCGGAGGGGAGCCGCAATGTGAGCTCAGCACCGCCAGCCCCTATCTTTATAATGGGAGCGCACGGTGCTGCGCTTGACTGCGCATGACCGTGCGCACCCATTCACTCCCATATGTGATCTGTGCGCAGCGGATGCCTGCGCACAAATCACCCAATCTCGTCCGCACCAAAAATGCAACATGTTGCTCACATTGCGGCTCCCCTCCGCAGAATGCTGCGGAGGGGAACGCTAATGTGAAAGTAGCCTAAGACACCTCCACACAATGGGACTGATATTGCAGCTTGGAGCCTCAGCTTTCAGTGGGAAAAATGTCTGCAATAAATCTGCACATGAAAATTCACACTACATCATGCCATAGAAGCCTACAAAACGAAACACTTAACCATAAAAGACAATCGCTCCCCATTACTGTCTTGTATATGTATTTTATTTTTCAGACTATAAAAGTCTGATATTACAAGACTTCCTATTACAAGAGGTTGCGCTTCATTTTTACAGAAGGGTAAAAATACAACTTTGTATTTCTGAGGAATACTCACAGCCAAGGATGATTACGTAGCTTGCAATAGACCAAATTTGTAATAGAAACTGTAGGTATTGTAATGTTAACAACTTGCTATTTATAGATGAAAATCTTAAAGGAATTTTCTCATGAACAAAGTTGATTTTAATCAATAGATCTCGGAATAATAACTTCCACAATGGGATGTGTTTAAAAAAATGTTCCTGTGTTGAGATAATCCTATACAGTGTTGGCCAAAAGTATTGACACCCCTGCAATTCTGTCAGATAAATACTCAGTTTCTTCCTGAAAATGATTGCAATCACAAATTCTTTGGTATTATTATCTTCATTTAATTTGTCTTCAATGAAAAAAACACGAAAGAGAATGAAACAAAAAGCAAAACATTGATCATTTCACACAAAACTCCAAAAATGGGCCGGACAAAAGTATTGGCACCCTCAGCCTAATACTTGGTTGCACAACCTTTAGCCAAAATAACTGCGATCAACCGCTTCCGGTAACCATCAATGAGTTTCTTACAATGCTCTGCTGGAATTTTAGACCATTCTTCTTTGGCAAACTGCTCCAGGTCCCTGATATTTGAAGGGTGCCTTCTCCAAACTGCCATTTTTACATCTCTCCACAGGTGTTCTATGGGATTCAGGTCTGGACTCATTGCTGGCCACCTTAGAAGTTTCCAGTGCTTTCTCGCAAACCATTTTCTAGTGCCTTTTTGAAGTGTGTTTTGGGTCATTGTCCTGCTGGAAGACCCATGACCTCTGAGGGAGACCCAGCTTTCTCACACTGTGCCCTACATTATGCTGCAAAATTTGTTGGTAGTCTTCAGACTTCATAATGCCATGCACACGGTCAAGCAGTCCAGTGCCAGAGGCAGCAAAGTAATCCCAAAACATTAGGGAACCTCCACCATGTTTGACTGTAGGGACCGTGTTCTTTTCTTTGAATGCCTCTTTTTTTTCTCCTGTAAACTCTATGTTGATGCCTTTGCCCAAAAAGAGAGAACATTCTTTCAAAACGTTTTAGGCTTTCTCAGGTAAGTTTTGGCAAACTCCAATCTGCCTTTTTTATGTCTCGCGGTAAGAAGTGGGGTCTTCCTGGGTCTCCTACTATACAGTCCCTTTTCATTCAGACGACGACGAGAGTACGGGTTGACACTGTTGTACCCTCGGACTGCAGGGCAGCTTGAACTTGTTTGGATATTAGTCGAGGTTCTTTATCCATCATCCGCACAATCTTGCATTGAAATCTCTCGTCAGTTTTTCTTTTCCGTCCACATCTAAGGACGTTAGCCACAGTGCCATGGGCTTTAAACTTCTTGATGACACTGCGCATGGTAGACAAAGGAACATTCAGGTCTTTGGAGATGGACTTGTAGCCTTGAGATTGCTCATGCTTCCTCACAATTTGGTTTCTCAAGTTCTCAGACAGTTCTTTTGTCTTCTTTCTTTTCTCCATGCTCAATGTGGTAGACACAAGGACACAGGACAGAGGTTGAGTCAACTTTAATCCATGTCAACTGGCTGCAAGTGTGATTTAGTTATTGCCAACACCTGTTAGGTGCCACAGGTAAGTTACAGGTGCTGTTAATTACACAAATTAGATAAGCATCACATGATTTTTCTAAGGGTGCCAATACTTTTGTCCACCCCCTTTTTTATGTTTGGTGTGGAATTATATTCAATTTGGCTTTAGGACAAATCTTTTTGTGTTTTTTTCATTGAAGACAAATTAAATGAAGATAATAATACCAAAGAATTTGTGATTACAATCATTTTCAGGAAGAAACTGAGTATTATCTGACAGAATTGCAGGGGTGTCAATACTTTTGGCCATGACTGTATATGTGCCCCTGCTATGTATTGTGTAATGGATGTGTCTGACTGTACAGGACATGGTCTGATCATACTACATCTCCTGTGCTGAGATCTTATATATGTGTCCCTGCTATGTACTGTGTAATGGATGTGTCTGACTGTACAGGGACATGGTCTGATCATACCACATCTCCTGTGCTGAGATAATCTTATGTACAGTTAGGGCCAGAAATATTTGGACGGTGACACAAGTTTTGTTATTTTAGCTGTTTAAAAAAACATGTTCAGAAATACAATTATATATATATAATATGGGCTGAAAGTGCACACACCCAGCTGCAATATGAAAGTTTCCACATCCAAATCGGAGAAAAGGTTTAGGAATCATAGCTCTGGAATGCACAGCCTCCTCTTTTTCAAGGGACCAAAAGTAATTGGACAATGGACTCTAAGGGCTGCAATTAACTCTGAAGGCGTCTCCCTCGTTAACCTGTAATCAATGAAGTAGTTAAAAAGTCAGGGGTGGATTCCAGGTGTGTGGTTTTGCATTTGGAAGCTGTTGCTGTGACCAGACAACATGCGGTCAAAGGAACTCTCAATTGAGGTGAAGCAGAACATCCTGAGGCTGAAAAAAAAAGAAAAAATCCATCAGAGAGATAGCAGACATGCTTGGAGTAGCAAAATCAACAGTTGGGTACATTCTGAGAAAAAAGGAATTGACTGGTGAGCTTGGGAACTCTAAAAGGCCTGGGCGTCCACGGATGACAACAGTAGTGGATGTTCACCGCATACTTTATTTGGTGAAGAACCCGTTCACAACATCAACTGAAGTCCAGAACACTCTCAGTGAAGTAGGTGTATCTGTCTCTAAGTCAACAGTAAAGAGAAGACTCGATGACAGTAAATACAAAGGGTTCACATCTAGATGCAAACCATTCATCAATTCCAAAAATAGACAGGCCAGAGTTAAATTTGCTGAAAAACACCTCAAGAAGCCAGCTCAGTTCTGGAAAAGTATTCTATGGACAGATGAGACAAAGATCAACCTCTACCAGAATGATGGGAAGAAAAAGGTTTGGAGAAGAAAGGGAACGGCACATGATCCAAGGCACACCACATCCTCTGTAAAACATGGAGGAGGCAACGTGATGGCATGGGCATGCATGGCTTTCAATGGCACTGGGTCACTTGTGTTTATTGATGACATAACAGCAGACAAGAGTAGCCGGATGAATTCTGAAGTGTACCGGGATATACTTTCAGCCCAGATTCAGCCAAATGCTGCAAAGTTGATTGGACGGCGCTTCATAGTACAGATGGACAATGACCCCAAGCATACAGCCAAAGCTACCCAGGAGTTTATGAGTGCAAAAAAGTGGAACATTCTGCAATGGCCAAGTCAATCACCAGATCTAAACCCAATTGAGCATGCATTTCACTTGCTCAAATCCAGACTTAAGACAGAAAGACCCACAAACAAGCAAGACCTGAAGGCTGCGGCTGTAAAGGCCTGGCAAAGCATTAAGAAGGAGGAAACCCAGCGTTTGGTGATGTTCATGGGTTCCAGACTTAAGGCAGTGATTGCCTCCAAAGGATTCGCAACAAAATATTGAAAATAAAAATATTTTGTGTGGGTTATGTTTATTTGTCCAATTACTTTTGACCTCCTAAAATGTGGAGTGTTTGTAAAGAAATGTGTACAATTCCTACATTTTCTATCCGAAATTTTTGTTCAACCCTTCAAATTAAACGTTACAATCTGCACTTGAATTCTGTTGTAGAGGTTTCATTTCAAATCCAATGTGGTGGCATGCAAAGCCCAACTCGCGAAAATTGTGTCACTGTCCAAATATTTCTGGCCCTAACTATGTGTCCCTGCTATGTACTGTGTAATGGATGTGTCTGACTCTACAGGGACATGGTTTGATCATACCACATCTCCTGTGCTGAGATCTTATATATGTGTCCCTGCTATGTACTGTGTAATCGATGTGTCTGACTGTACAGGGACATGGTCTGTTCATATACATCTCCTGTGCTGAGATAATCTTATACAGTGCCTACAAGTAGTATTCAACCCCCTGCAGATTTAGGTGGTTTGATAAGATGCAAATAAGTTTGAGCCTTCAAACTGCAAACGAGAGTAGGATTTATTAACAGAAGCATAAATCTTACAAACCAAAAAGTTATGTTGCTCAGTTGAATTTTAATACATTTTAAACATAAAAGTGTGGGTCAATTATTATTCAACCCCTCAAACCACCAGCATTCTGTTTGGTCCCCCTAAAGTATTAAGAAGTAGTTCAGGCACAAAGAACAATGAGCTTCACATGTGTGGATTAATTATCTCTTTTGCCAGCCTTTTCTGACTATTTAAGACCCTCCCCAAACTTGTGAACAGCACTCATACATGGTCAACATGGGAAAGACAAAGGAGCATTCCAGGGCCATCAGACACAAGATCGTGGAGGGTCACAAGGCTGGCAAGGGGTACAAAACCCTTTCCAAGGAGGTGGGCCTACCTGTCTCCACTGTTGGGAGCATCATCCGGAAGTGGAAGGCTTATGGAACTACTGTTAGCCTTCCACGGCCTGGACAGCCTTTGAAAGTTTCCTCCCGTGCCGAGGCCAGGCTTGTCCGAAGAGTCAAGGCTAACCCAAGGACAACAAGGAAGGAGCTCCGGGAAGATCTCATGGCAGTGGGGACATTGGTTTCAGTCAATACCATAAGTAACGTACTCCACCGCAATGGTCTCCGTTCCAGACGAGTCCGTAATGTACCTTTACTTTCAAAGCGTCATGTCAAGGCTTGTCTACAGTTTGCTCATGATCACTTGGAGGACTCTGAGACAGACTGGTTCAAGGTTCTATGGTCTGATGAGACCAAGATCGAGATCTTTGGTGCCAACCACACACGTGACGTTTGGAGACTGGATGGCACTGCATACGACCCCAAGAATACCATCCCTACAGTCAAGCATGGTGGTGGCAGCATCATGCTGTGGGGCTGTTTCTCAGCCAAGGGGCCTGGCCATCTGGTCCGCATCCATGGGAAGATGGATATCACGGCCTACCTGGAGATTTTGGCCAAGAACCTCCGCTCCTCCATCAAGGATCTTAAGATGGGTCGTAATTTCATCTTCCAACAAGACAACGACCCAAAGCACACAGCCAAGAAAACCAAGGCCTGGTTCAAGAGGGAAAAAATCAAGGTGATGGAGTGGCCTAGTCAGTCTCCTGACCTTAACCCAATTGAAAACTTGTGGAAGGAGCTCAAGATTAAAGTCCACATGAGACACCCAAAGAACCTAGATAACTTGGAGAAGATCTGCATGGAGGAGTGGGCCAAGATAACTCCAGAGACATGTGCCGGCCTGATCAGGTCTTATAAAAGACGATTATTAGCTGTAATTGCAAACAAGGGTTATTCCACAAAATATTAAACCTAGGGGTTGAATAATAATTGACCCACACTTTTATGTTTAAAATTTATTAAAATTCAACTGAGCAACATAACTTTTTGGTTTGTAAGAATTATGCTTCTGTTAATAAATCCTACTCTCGTTTGCAGTTTGAAGGCTCTAACTTATTGGCATCTTATCAAACCACCTAAATCTGCAGGGGGTTGAATACTACTTGTAGGCACTGTATATGTGTCCTTGCTATGTACTGCGTAATGGATGTGTCTTGCTACAGGGACATGGTTTGTTCATATACATCTCCTGTGCTGAGATAATCTTATATATGTGTGCCTGCTGTGTACTGTGTAATGGATGTGTCTGACCATACAGGTACATGGTCTGATCATACCACATCTCCTGTGCTGAGAATAATCTTATATATGTGTCCCTGCTATGTACTGTATAATGGATGTGTCTCACTGTACAGGGACATGGTCTGATCATACCAAATCTCATGTGCTGAGATTTTATAAAGAACTCTGGCAAAAATTAAGAGACCACAGTACAGTTCTAAAAAATCACCATCTCTACATGTCTGACAGCCATTTCATTCCTAAAAGTAATTTGAATGAAAAAATAACTTTTAACCATGCCAAAGGAGTTGAAAACAAAAATTTGAGTGATGAAAAGAAGAAGGGATCCATTCTGGCTTTACTGGCAGAGGGATACAGTGAGCGTCATGTTGCCTCCATCTTTTTTTCGAAGACGGCAGTCCATTACAACAAGGTTAAGCAGCAGACATTGTTATCCTTGAAAAACACTTGCTTCCTTCTGTTCAAGCAATGTTCCCCAACTCTGAGGACTATTTTTTTCCAGCAGGACAATGCCTCATGCCACACAGCTAGGTCAATCAATGTGTGGATGAAGGAGTACCACATCAAGACCCTGTCATGGCCATCCCAATCTCCAGACCTGAACTCCATTGAAAACCTCTGGAATATAATCAAGAAGAAGATGGATAGTCACAAGCAATCAAATAAAGAAGAGCTGCTTAAATTTGTGTGCCAGGAGTGGCATAAGGTCACCCAAAAGCAGTGTGAAAGACTGGTGGAAAGCATGCCAAGACGCATGAAAGCTGAAATTAAAAATCATGGTTATTCCACCAAATATTGGTTCCTGAACTCTTCCAGAGTTAAAATATTATTATTGTTGTTTCTAAATGAATATGAACTTGTTTTCTTTGTGTTATTTGAGGTCTGAAAACACTCTTTCTTTTTTTTATTATTTTGCCGATTTCTCATTTGCTGCAAATAAATACAACATTCTTAGCTTTGAATTTCAGAGACATGTTGTCAGTGGTTTTGTAGGATAAAACAACAATGTACATTTTACTAAAAAAATATACCTATAAAGAGAAAATCAGAGAAACTGAGCATTTTGCAGTGCTCTCTTAATTTTTACCAGAGTATCTGACCATACCACATCACATGGGCGGAGGATAAAACAAAAAAGTATACAAATATTACAGTACGGGATCATAGCTCATTCTTTCTGTGAGGTAAAACATTTTTGTTTAACAGGCAGGGAAATGTTTTACCTCACAAAAATAATCCGCTATGACCCCGTGCTGTAATGTGTATAAACCTTTTTGTGTCCTCTCGTGCACAGGAGCTGTAATATGATCAGACTATGTCCCTGTACGGCCATTACACAGAATATAGCAGGGACACCTATATAAGATTATCTTGGCATACAAACATTTATTTTAAACACATCCAATTATAGAAATTATTATTACTCTTAGATCTGTTGATTAAAATCAAATATTTCAAATGGGTTGTACAAAGTTTTGAAGTTATCACCTAGAATAGGGAATAACTTCCCAATCGTTAGGGGCCAAACTACTGGGAACTTCACTGGCCTGTAGACTGAAGCGTCCCTTGTGAATGGCGTGA
This sequence comes from Allobates femoralis, assembly GCA_033576535.1. NCBI lineage: Eukaryota > Metazoa > Chordata > Amphibia > Anura > Aromobatidae > Allobates > Allobates femoralis. Next base: position 597,533,233 of record JARQOC010000003.1, on the reverse strand, counting down.
CAGTCAGTTAGGCACCACTGACGCTCCATTCATTTGCTTTGGGGCCACTGGAGATAGCCAGGCACTGCTCTCGGTTTGTGTTTGCCACTCCCATTAAAAATTAATGAAGCAGCAGTAAAATGATCAACCACCTATCTATGAGCCCTCCTAAATCACTACCTTCCATAACCAGGCCCTAGGATCCTCTCTTCATCCTCACTGTTTAGGTTATGCCCTCTCATGGACTTGGAGCTTTCTCAGCTGCTGCACTACCTGCACAAAGTCAATAGTGTGCAGGATACAGAGCTGTCCACGGGAGGATAACCTCCTCCATGGCTCTACCAGTCTCTACACCTCAGTCTGGCTGCCCCTACTGGCACCAGAGAGGACCGGGAAGTCAGAATGAGGAGCCCCTGAGTACGCAGGACTGTGTGTGATGTCCCTACCACCCAGCACAGAATATGATGTCACTGTAGTTGCAGAATATGGTGACCTCAGCATCACTGTACTGTGCAGACACTTCCTGAGGCTGAGTAGTGTCTCTTAGGTGTCGGCACAATCCTCCTGCTACAGAAGTAATGTTCCAACCCCTGAGAGACTCCTTAGAGCTCCGCTGTCATGGCAGAGGTATCTCTGGCCTCATGAGTAATAATACTAAAAGCGTAAATCAATCTGCAGAAGTGTCAGTGATGCTTGTACAGATTTTATTGTGACGTCTGCCCCTCACCATTTACTTTGCGATCGGGCAGGTCACTGATAAAGCCTTGAGTTTTATGTAGCTACTCAATGGGTATTAATCCTACCTCATCCCTAAATCAGTGGGGATATTGAGACTGATATATTATCCATTGTCCTGTACCATCTGAACAGTCAACAGTCTAATTTCTTGTCCCCAATGTCCCGGCTTTTGTTTGCCAGTTGCCCTGACTGTTCGGACCAGCACATATTTTTGCAGCGGGTCTGAGCTGTGCGCTTCTCTGATGCTTCAAGCAAGAGGCAGCTCTGGAGAAGCACAGGGCCACTGAGGCCGGCTGGATCCAATGCCCAGAGCAATTTCTATAAAAAATAGGCACCTACAACCTAGTAAACTGGCCACCTGTGATAGACTACTGAGGTGGCTGAGAATTTAGATAATGACCTGTAGGTTAAAAATCTCTTTGGTCTTGAAGACGGAGATGATTTGTAATTAGAGGTAAATTGCAATGTTGCTTGTTTCTATAATTTCAGTTCTACCTTTTAACAAAGATGAGACAAAGCCAATAAGGGGTGCTTCACACTAAGCGAGATCGCTGATACGTCACAGTTTTTGTGGCACAACAGCGACCTCGCCGGCGATTTCGCTATGTGTGACAAATAGCAGCGACCAGGCTCCTGCTGTGAGATCACCGATTGTGTTGGAATGTCCTGGACAATTTTTTGATCGTAGCGCTCCCGCTGGGCAGCATGCATCGGTGTGTTTTGACAGAGACAACGACCAATGACCTCAATACTACAGGTCTGAGTGACAGGCTCCCAACGACCTCCGTATCGTTGCTGCGTCGCTGGTGAGATCTGACTGTTTGACATCTCACCAGCGACCACGTAGCGACACTCCAGCGATCCTTACCAGGTTGTATCGTTGTCGGGATCACTGGTGCATAACGGGGCCTTAAATGTTAGCTATAAGCAATGGAAATTTTTTAAGTCTTTTGTAATTAGTTTAGGTTTGTGGCTTATTGTTCTTGGTCAACAAATCACTAGGGTCTATAAAAATATACTTCTGTGGATTGCAGAGAGGCAATGTGTTCAACAGTCTGACCCACTTTTCTTTTGGAGAATATAGTTACCATTGTACTAAATTTTTTAGCATTATTTGCTCCTTACTAATTATTTAAAGTTTTCTGGATTTTCTTTATAACACTGCAACTTATGTCTGATATTAAAGGTTTCATGCCCAGTGATACTGCCCGCCACCATCGCTCCTGTATTCTGGATGTACTCAAGGAGGCTCTAGAAGAGGCGAAAGTGCAACCAAAGGACATAGACTGCGTGGCCTACACGAAAGGTACAATTGCTGCTGACAAACCACACAAGTAGCATGCTCCATCATTAATAGCCCTATTCCGGACTGGATCGCTATACTTTCTAGTAGACTGACTAGGTGAGGCAGGTTTTTAATTTAAATAGTCGACACCACTGATATCATATTGCCATATTATCAGTAAGAGACTTATAATGAAGTTGCACATATTTGAAAATTATTATAGATTGGCTTTTTTTTTTTTAATAAATGGGTTATCCACTACTTTTATTGGTTCCACCACAATCGGCTGTTATGACTTACACCAGCAGGGACGCTGAAGTAGCAATTGCAGCCCGGTGCCAAAACTTGAAAGGCCCAAGTGGCAAATCAGATGCATAAAAATTATAACTATAGGGAACCTGTGCTTTGAAACCACCCTCCTGACCTTTTAGACGTTTATTCTTGTATTGTAGTTACAATATATGTTTATTGTGTTGTGCAGCTGTGTAGCACCTCACTCGACTCTAATGAAGACAGAACTAGTCCAGCGAGTCATTTACTTACAGAGACTAGTCTGGTTCAGTAAAAATAAATAAGGCCTGCACATCTCTAGTATTAAGTCTATATACAGATGCACAAAAAAATATTAGAATCTGAGAGTCCTCCAGTGGTTGATACCTTTTAATGGCTAACTGAAAAGATGGTAAAAAGCATAGCAAGCTTTCGAGACACTATGGCCTCTTCATTAGGCTGATAATGACACAAATTCTGAAGTCACACACATATATACATATACATGGTAGGATGATGCAGTAAATACGACAGGTGATGTAAAGCAGAAAATAGTAGTCAGTCTTGGGAGGAGGAGGGCAGCTGGGGAAGTAAAATCAGAGTTCCAAGATAAGAGGCACAGATTGCTTTATTGTTTTTTGATTAGTGGTTGGTCGAGACCTGAAAATTACTCATACCAATTCTGAAAATTCTGATACCAGATATTCCAAAAATAGGCACATTCTACACGCTTCCCAAAATCCACAATTCAAGAAATCCAGGAAGACCCATAATTTCATGTGTGGGCACCCTCACCAAAGAAATTTCTGGGTGGGTAGAGGGTGTTCTCAAACTCCTGGTAAAAGAGACACCCAGCTACATTCAGGACACAACTGACCTATTGAATAAACTGTCAGCAATAGGTCCTCTACCAGAAGGAACCATCCTCGCCACCATGGATGTGGAATCTCTGTACAGCAACATCCCACACCGGGATGGATTAAATGCCTGCAAAACCTTCCTGGAGAACACAGGGATTGATGCTGATTCTGTGGCGAAGCTTACAAAATTCATCCGCACACACAACTACTTTACATTTGACGACAAGATATATTTACAGGAGACTGGCACAGCAATGGGAAGCAAAATGGCACCACAATATGCAAATCTTTTCATGGCCAAGCTTGAAGGTGACTTTTTATCCTCTTGTCCTATCAGGCCTCTGGCCTATTACCGGTACATTGATGACATTTTAATCATCTGGACGGAGTCTGAGCAACAGCTGAAGATGTTTCATCCCACCATCAACTTATCACTCAACTACTCAAAATAGAGTCATCCCAGTACCAGAAGCCAATTGACCGACCAACATATCTACAATGGGACAGTTTTCATCCAAAACACATAAAAAACTTGATTGTGTACAGCAAGGCCATCAGATACAATCAGATATGTTCCAACCCTACAGATAGGGCCTCAGAAAGACCTTTTTGAGCTAGGGCTACCATCCAAGAGCAATTGAAAACCAAATTACAAGAGCCACCAGAATATCAAGGAATCATCTCCTACATTACAAAACTAGAGAAGAAAACAATCGTGTCCCTCTCCTAGTCACCTACAATCCAAATCTGGAGGTGTTAAGAGGAGCTGCACAGAAACTACAACCACTACTACAAGAAGATGCCCGACTAAAATCTATATTTCCACACCCCCACTTCTGTGTTTTAGGTAGCCCCCGAATCTAAAAGACATCATTGTCAGAAGCTTGCTGTCCTTCCCAACAGCAACAGAAACATTTCCCTGCAACCAGAACAGGTGCAAAACCTGTCCATCTATAACGATAACGGAAAAGACAAAGATTTCTGGCTCACATCAAGACAACAAGATCCCAGGTATCCTCAGCTGCACCACAAACAATGTGGTATACTTAATTATATGTACTAAATGTGTGAGCGGGAATCTATATGTAGGGGAGACGGGACAACAACTCAGAACTAGGATGAACTCTCATCGCCATTCAATAAAGGAAACAAGGACAGATTTACCTGTGCCTAGACATTTCTGTAGGCCTGATCACACAACATTGGATATGAAAATACTAGTTCTTAAAGGTAACTTCAGATCACAGAGACAAGAGTGTGGGAATATAAACTGATAATGAACTTTGACACACTTAAAGCAGGAATGAATGTCTCCCATGGATTTATGTCTTTCATTGAGCAATTTTCAGCTCTAGACCAACCACTAATCAAATGACAATAAAACAATCGTGCCTCGTATCTCAGAACTCTGATTTTACTTCCCCAGCTGCCCTCCTCCTCCCAAGACTGACTACTATTTTCTGCTTTACGTCACCTGTCGTATTTACTGCATCATCCTACCCTGTATATGTATATATGTGTGTGTCTTCAGAATGTTTGTCATTATTAACCTGATGAAGAGGCCATAGAGTCTACCTTGTATATGTATATATGTGTGTGTTTTCAGAATATGTGTCATTATTAGCCTGATGAAGAGGCCATAGAGTTTACCATGCATATGTATATATGTGTGTGTGTTTTCAGAATATGTGTCATTATTAGCCTGATGAAGAGGCCATAGAGTCTACCATGCATATGTATATATGTGTGTGTTTTCAGAATATGTGTCATTATTAGCCTGATGAAGTGGCCATAGAGTTTACCATGCATATGTATATATGTGTGTGTTTTCAGAATATGTGTCATTATTAGCCTGATGAAGAGGCCATAGAGTCTACCATGCATATGTATATATGTGTGTGTCTTTAGAAGTTGTATCATTATTAGCCTGATGAAGAGGCCATAGAGTCTACCATGCATATGTATATATGTGTGTCTTCAGAACGTTGGTCATTATTAGCCTGATGAAGAGGCCATAGAGTCTACCATGCATATGTATATATGTGTGTGTCTTCAGAATTTGTGTCATTATTAGCCTGATGAAGAGGCCATAGAGTCTACTCTGTATATGTATATATATATGTGTGTCTTCAGAATTTGTGTCATTATTAGCCTGATGAAGAGGCCATAGAGTCTACCATGCATATGTATATATGTGTGCGTGTCTTCAGAATTTGTGTCATTATTAGCCTGATGAAGAGGCCATAGAGTCTACCATGCATACGTATATATGTGTGTGTCTTCAGAATTTGTGTCATTATTAGCCTGATAAAGAGGCCATATAGTCTACCCTGTATATGTATATATGTGTGTCTTCAGAACGTTGGTCATTATTAGCCTGATGAAGAGGCCATAGAGTCTACCATGCATATGTATATATGTGTGTGTCTTCAGAACATTTGTCATTATTAGCCTGATGAAGAGGCCATATAGTCTACCCTGTATATGTATATATGTGTGTGTCTTCAGAACGTTGGTCATTATTAGCCTGATGAAGAGGCCATAGAGTCTACCATGCATATGTATATATGTGTGTGTCTTCAGAACATTTGTCATTATTAGCCTGATGAAGAGGCCATATAGTCTACCCTGTATATCTATATATGTGTGTGTCTTCAGAACGTTGGTCATTATTAGCCTGATGAAAAGGCCATAGAGTCTACCCTGTATATGTATATATGTGTGTGTTTTCAGAATTTGTGTCATTATCAGCCTGATGAAGAGGCAATAATGTCCTGAAAGCTTGCTTTACTTACCATCTTTTTAGTTAGCCATTAAAAGGTATCAACCACTGAGGACTCTCAGATTCTAATATTTTTCTATCTACTGTCTAACATGGTACAAACATTTTTTTACCATATCAAATGCACAAATACACTATATGTCCAGTATAAAAACATATATATACATATTGGGTCAGCACACTGCGATTAATCAATAGATAAACTCCACTGTTTGGTGTAAATGTTAAAGGAACTTGTGACATGGGAAAATGTTCTTAACATGCAGATGTGGGGTTAATCTGCAGGGTAACAACGTTTGGAACCTGTCTGCACATTACACCCCACTGATGTGAGGAAAATAACTTTAATTCTCCCGGTAGCATTCCGGTTTCAGTCATGGAGGCGGCGCCGGCGCAAATTCAGTCTCCATTCGGTGTATCGAAAGCGGCATCTGTAACTGGCCCCCCCCCCCCCCCAGTTGTCTGACAGCTGCTCAGCATTAGAACCAGCTTTCAGTCAGTGCAGGGGGAGTGGTTACAGCCAGCGCTCAACATATACAGAGTGGTGACTGAATCCGCTCCATGCCCACCGCCGTGACTGAAAGCAGAATGCTGTCGCGAGGAATAAAGTTTTTAGAATAGTGTCACTTTTGACTATGTTCTGTCGAATAGGCCTCTCGCAGCCACTGTATATGTGAACTGCGTTCACAATATAGATAAGACCACTGTCAAATTGCCTCATGCCGACACCATGCTGATCTCATACAGCTGCTGGGAGATCTGGGAGAATCCTCATTCACATGGCCTTTGCTCTGTTATAACACCGAGCAGAGCCATGTGAACAGAGGATTCAGCTAAGATCAGCAGCTGTTTGAGTTCAGCATGGTGGCGGCATGAGGTAATTTGACAGTGGTCTTATCTATATTGTGAACACAGTACAGGCCACGCCCACAGAAGATGGAGGTGAGGAGAATTAGCTTCACACAGTCTGCCGAGGACATCTTGTGGAAATTTTTTTAATGCTTTCTTTCCTGATTTCATTAATAAAGTATATGTGAAAGTAGACTTTATTCACTTGCTCTACATTACTGTGAAATAATAATTTAAACAATGCTTACTCTTTAACAAATTCACTAAAATATAACTTTTTTTCTTTCTTACCCTATCCAGGACCTGGCATGGGAGCACCTCTGTTATCAGTGGCCATAGTTGCACGTACGGTTGCTCAGCTGTGGAAGAAGCCTCTTCTTGGTGTGAATCATTGCATTGGGCACATTGAAATGGGGCGTTTGATTACAGGTGCCATAAATCCCACTGTGCTGTATGTCAGTGGAGGCAATACACAGGTAAGTAATAAAAGTGAGCAATATACAATCAAAATAAAAACTACACTTCTTTCATGATAGAAAATGATTTTTTAAAAGCACATTTCAGCAACAGAGTTGAACTCTTTTAAATATGTTGAGGAAAAGCAGAAATTTTTTGTGTACTATTGTATGATGATGATTCAGATGACTGACCTTCCATGAAACACATAGAAGTATTGAGTCTGCCATAAGAGGTCACAATCAGGCACATTGCCAGCAGTAGGTGACAAGTCTTATCCTTTACCAAATGGAATGTGGCCAAATGACGTATATACAGTGGGTACCTAATAAATATATCAAAAAGAAGAAATAAATAAATAAATCGGGATTGAAAAGAATCTAAGAAGATACAGTGAGTAGGGAAAGTATTCAGACCCCTTTTAATTTTTCACTCTTTGTTTCATTGCAGCCATTTTATAAATTCAAGAAAGTTCATTTTTTTCTCATTAATGTACAGTCTGCTCTGATGAGACAAAGATAGAACTTTTTGGTAATAATTCTAAGTGTTATGTGTGGAGAAACCAGGCACTGCTCATCACCTGCCCAATACAATCCCAACAGTGAAACATGGTGGTGGCAGCATCATGCTATGGAGAAGGGGGTTTCAGCTGTAAGGACAGGACGGCTGGTTGCAATTGAAGGAAACATGAATGCGGCCAAGTACAGAGATATCCTGGATGAAAACCTCTTCCAGAGTGCTCTGGACCTCAGACTTCGCCGAAGGTTCACCTTCCAACAAGACAATGACCCTAAGCACACAGCTAAAATAACAAAAGAGTGGCTTCAGAACAACTCTGTGACCATTCTTGACTGGTCCAGCCAGAGCCCTGACCTAAACCCAATTGAGCATCTCTGGAGAGACCTGAAAATGGTTGTCCACCAACGTTCACCATCCAACCTGCCGGAACTGGAAAGGATCCGCAAGGAAGAATGGCAGAGGATCCCCAAATCCAGGTGTGAAAAACTTGTTGCATCATTCCCAAGAAGACTTATGGCTGTACTAGCTCAAAAGGTGCTTGTAATCAATACTGAGCAAAGGGTCTGAATACTTATGACCATGTGATATTTCAGTTTTCCTTTTTTAATACATTTGCAAAAAATTCTACATTTCAGTTTTTTTCAGTCAAGATGGGGTGCAGAGTGTACATTAGTGAGAAAAAAATTAACTTTTTTGAATTTATCAAATGGCTGTAATGAAACAAAGAGTGAAAAATGTAAAGGGGTCTGAATACTTTCCGTACTCATTGTATCTTCTTAGATTCTTTTCAATCCCGATTTATTTATTTTTATATTTTTTTTTATGTATTTGTTTAGAAGGCTCTAGTATGTGTCTATCGGATATAATGTGACCTATTCCAAATGATGGTCAACATTGCCTTCATTCAGCTGTTGTATGACGGTATACTTTTATTAAACAGTGGGAGTCAATAAGACATGTACAGTCAAGGCAAAAAGTGTTGGCACCCTTGAAATAACTCCATTGTACACGTTTATTTTCTTTGAGTGTATTGGTACAGCACAAAAAAAAGACAGAAAAAGGCAAATTGGACATAATTTCTCACACAACTTCAATGATGGTCCGGACAAAATTTTTGGCACTTAACTTAATATTTGGTTGCACAACCTTTGGAATAAATAACTACAATCAATTGCCTAATACAACCATCAACAAGCTTCTTACACCTCTCAACTGGAATTTTGGACCATTCTTCTTTTGCAAATTGCTCCAGGTCTCTTATATTTGAAGGTGCCTTCTCCCAACAGGAATTTTAAGATCTCTCTACAGGTGTTCAGTAGGACTTATCCAGACTCATTGCTATGACTTCAGAACTCTCCAGCACTTGTTTCCATCAATTTCTGGGTGCTTGTTGAAGTACATTTGGGGTCATTGTCCTGCTGGAGACCTTTGACCTAGGATGATGCAAACCCAGCTTTAAGACATTGGACACTAAACTGTGACTGAAACTCCTCTAATATTAAGTTTTCATGATGCCTTCAACACTGTCAATGCACTCAGTTCAAGAGGCAGGAAAACAACACCCAAAATATCTTTGATCTCCACCATATTTGACTGTAGGTACTGTGTTCTTTTCTTTCTAGATCTCATTCCACTTTCAGAAAACAGTAGAATGATGTGTTTTCTCAGACGTATTTTGGCTTATTCACATACAAACTGCAGTCTAGCTCTTTCATGTCTGTCAGCATAGAGGTCCTCCTGGGTCTGCTGCTATAGCATTTCAATGCAATCTAATGTTGAAAGTTTGCAAGTTTCCACTGCACCCTGAGCCTGCAGGACAGCTTGAATTTCTTTGGAATTTGATTGGGGCTGCATTTCCACCATCCGGACTATCCTACGTTGCAACCTTTCATTAATTTTTCAATGCCATCCAGGGAGATTAGCTACAGTGTCATGTGTTGTAAACTTTTTGATTATGCACCCTGGACAAAGTAACATCAAGATCTCTGGAGATGTACTTGTAACCTTGAGATTCTTTATATTTTTCAACAATTTTTGGTCTTAAGTCCTCAGACAGGTCTCTTCTCCTCTTTCTGTTTTCAATGATTAGTGTAGCACACACATACACATTGCTAGATTGGGTCAGCTTCTCCACTTTTTATCTGATTTTAGGTGTAATTTTCATATTGCCCACAGCTGTTACTTTTCACAGGTGAGTTTGAATGAGCACCACATGCTTGAAAAAAAAGTTGTTTGACCACAATTTTGTCTGGCCCTTTTTGGGGGTTTTGTGCGAATTTATGTCCAATTTGCCTTTTTATTCTCTGTTTTGTGTATACACCAAGAAAAAAAACATGCGTATAACAAAACATGAGTAATTGCAATAATTTTCTGGGAGAAATACTTCATTTTCTGGAACAATTGCAAGAGTGCCAACACGTTTGGCCATGACTGTATGTATATCAGAGGCATATATAAGCTTTAATCAGTA
>JARQOC010000003.1:597391935-597522925 GCA_033576535.1 Allobates femoralis | reverse complement strand
TTGGGTGATGTCTTCCTGGACCTCTTGACCCTATGCGGCTGCCTTTTAAGCGATTGTGTGCAGATGTGGCTGTTGCACTTAGCTACCACAGCCTCCAGTTTGCTAGTTGAGTCCTATAGTCTTTCCACTAGTCTGGGGCCAGTCTCCACTGTGACCTGGTCCCTCCACCCGTCTCCGCAGTTTTTTCGCTGCTGCAAGTACCGCATTTGCCGCAATCGGCAGAAACGCACCCGACCGCAAGCCCCATAGACAATGCATGTAGCCTGCCGCAGATGCGGTAAATCTGCCGCATTTTCAAAAACGCTAGTGTAAAAGGGGCCTAACTGATGTTTTTCTCACATTCTCTCTACTTCCTCTACTTTCAGGTGTCCAACCCTTATCTACTTCCTCCACCCACACACTCTAACTAGTTCCCCCTTCAGCCTGAGTTCAGGCCCTCCCTAAATAGGGTCTGCTCAGATTCCCTGGCCTGGAGTGGTGTGGTGTTGGATGCTAGTGTGTGGGGTACCAGGTAGTGCCCCCCTTATTACCCAAGAGTGGGGTAAACACACCTCTGGCTGAGGTGCTGTACCTTTGTGGCGACTGGACCCTCAGGGTTGCCACAGATGCAGATCTAGTACACTTAGTACTAAGAGAGTTATTAGAGCATGTCAGGTTCAGGTTATTACGAGCAGCCGGAGTGATGAGCGGGTCTGGCTACTCACATACCCCCACCTCTGAGATTACATGTGTTAAAATGGAGACTGTCTCATACATTGTCTGTCTGTGGAGGTTGCTACACCTCTAGTGGGAAACAGCTGTATAACAAGTGTATTTTATCCCAAGGGAGTGAGCCTGCAGACAAAACTGACTTGATATTTTCTGAACTGTACCTTTTATGCTGGAGTAAGGCTTGCTTTGTTTTCTCTTGGAGAGCAGATTTTATGAACAGAAATAAACCAGCCAGACTTATTAAATCAAAACCATTTGTGTCACTACCTCAACCAGCAGCCGAGTGGGTAGCAGCATCACAGCTCCTCTGCTCTGACCTTGGGATAGCTCACAGTACTTGTTAAAGGTTATTTCCAGATCACATCAGTTGCACAGCATTCAGAAAGATGTTGTGTATAACAGCATGAGAGGGCTCTTCTTACATCAGCACCATTAGTATCTCCAGTATTAGCTCAGAAAGACAGGATGGGCAGTGGTTTGTACAGCCTCTTCTTACCGCCGCACCAGTAGTATCTCCAGTATTGGATAAGATAGAAGGGTGGACAGCAGTGTGAGCAGCCTCTTTTTACCTCACCACCATTGATATCTCTAGTATTAGATCAGAAAAACAGGGTGGGTAGTGGTGTGAGCAGCTCTTACCTTAGCACTACTGGTATCTCTAGGATTGGATTAGATAGAAGGGTACACAGCAGTGTGAGCAGTCTCTTCTTACCCCACCACCTCTGATATTTCCAGTATTGGACCAGAAAAACAGGGTGGGCATCAGTGTGAGCAGCCTCTTTTGTTTCAAAATTACAATGGGAGCACATCTTCCTTCTTGAATGGAAGCAAAGCTTACTGCACATGCTTATGGGTACCTGCACTAACATTGTAGGACAGGCTTATGTAGGTGTAGCAAGATAGTGGACATTCTAATGTACTAATTCCCTGTTAAGTCAAAAGAAATGTGATTTACTAATTAAATGTCAATATATATACATTACTAAATAACTTATGTATGTATTTATTCTCTTCCCCAGGAACCACTTTAAAAACAGAATTTGTGATTGTAAGGTTGAGGAATTGTTTAAACTTTGACTGACATATGACATACCAGTGCATCATATGCCAGTTCCCAGACTCTGATGCAGCCTCAAAACCTGAGCTCACATCTTTGCCAACAGAGGATAGCTGTGTTAGACTGGGTTCACACCACCTTTTTAGGAATCCTGTTCTGTCCATTTTGAAAAGGACAGAACAGGATCTGTCTTTGCCTCCCGTGTAGCCCTATGGTGCTGGATTGGTCATAAATGGCCATCCGATTCTGCCAGTTCAATCCCTGATTCGTTTCTGTCCTGTTTTTTTCCTGCCCTAAAATCGGAGATTGCTCCAATTTTGGGCTACGGTGAAAAACTGACCAAACCGGACAGAAACAAGCAGGGTGCAATCCGGCGCACATAACATGGGAGTCTATTGGCCCCGGATCCGGTAAAAAACAGGATCGTTTCCCGGACCTGATTTTAGTGTACTGAGCGTGCTCAGTACACTGAAACTGCCCTCTTCCCATGTAATTTCACTTTAGCAGTGTATCTACATACACTGCTAAAGTGAAATTAAAGAAAGAAATGGTTAAAAATAAAGAAATAAATGCTCACTTCTCCGCCAAGTGTCCTGCCCACCACAACTGCTCAGCTGATGAGGTCATGTGATACATCAGCTGATTGGGTTGCCGCCCCACTCGGTCAGCTGATTGAGGTCCTTCAGCCATCGGAGGTGGATGCCTCGCATCGCGGGACACTCGGCAGAGAGGTGAGCATTTCTTTTTAACCATTCCTTTCTTTAATTTCATTTTAGCAGTGTATATAGATACACTGCTAAATTGAAAGTAACCTTTTAGGATCGATCCTTTCTATTATCCTTGTACCTACTTGTAATTGTTTTTGCTGGACCCAAATATGTGTAACTGTATAGTCTAATGCTATATAACCTGGTTCTCCCCTCTTGTATATGATCTATGTACTTGTGATTCACTGCGCACTTTACTAACCAGTGTCAGCATTTTTGTACTTGTATATACCATATATGCATATGTCCAGCAATCCCTGTAAATTATTATGTATTGGATTTGGAAAGTTATACAAACCATAGGGGTGAGTTGCATCTCATACCCTCTTTGTATCCACTTTTTTGCATCACGCATTTTAAAAAATTAAAATAAAAAATACCACTGCTATGTACTGTGTAATGGATGTGTCTGTACAGGGACATGGTCTGATCATATCTAAAGGGTTGAGAATGCGCAATAGGGTCTTATCTCTTTAGACAAGATTAAAGGTGCAAAGATCAGAATTGCTCACCTGATCGCTCAGAAAATGCAGCTGCTGCTGGGACCGTACTTCCACAGGTCACTGCGGTTATCAATCAAACTTCTGGACAAAGTAACTCAAGGTCCGCGCTGCTGCCAAATGGTTACAGAAGACACCAAAAACAACAGAATGTCTGGATCAAGGTGATGACTTGGTTTATTATCCGACGCGTTTCAGAGCCACATACCGAGATCCTTCCTCAGGGAACAGGGATGTTTCTGGTGTCTTCTGTATCCATTTGGCAGCAGCGCGGACCTTGAGGTACTTTGTCCAGAAGTTTGATGGTCTGATCAGAACACATCTCCTGTGCTGAGATAATCTCATATATGTGTCCCTGCTCTGTACTGTGTAATGGCCATGTCTGACTGTACAGGGGCATGGTCTGATCATACCACATCTCCTGTGCTGAGATAATCTTATATATGTGTCCCTGCTATGTACTGTGTAATGGATGTGTTTGACTGTACAGGGGCATGGTCTGATCATACCACATCTCCTGTACATATCAGGGACACATATATAACATTATCTCAGCACAGGAGATGTAGTATGATCAGACTGTGTCTCTGCATGGTCAGACACATCCATTACACAGTACATAGCATGGACACATATATAAGATTATCTCAGCACAGGAGATCAGACCTTGTCCCTGTACGGTCAGGCACAGCCATTACACAGTACATATCAGGGACACATATATAAGATTATATCAGCACAGGAGATGTGGTATGATCAGACCATGTCCCTGAACAGTCGGACACATCCATTACACAGTACATAGCAGGGCCACATACAGTGCCTACAAGTAGTATTCAACCCCCTGCAGATTTAGGTGGTTGACACATGCGGAATTAACTCGGCATTGTGACATTTGGACTGTAGATCAGCCTGGAAGTGGGAAATGCACTGCAGCCAAAAAGATTTTTTAATTTTTTTTTTTTTTTTTAAAGCGTTAAAAGTTAATTCAGGGGGTCATTTATTATTCAACCCCTCAAACCACCAGCATTCTGTTTGGTCCTCCTAAAGTATTAAGAAGTAGTTCAGGCACAAAGAATAATGAGCTTCACATGTGTGGATTAATTATCTCTTTTGCCAGCCTTTTCTGACTATTTAAGACCCTCCCCAAACTTATGAACAGCACTCATACATGGTCAACATGGGAAAGACAAAGGAGCATTCCAAGGCCATCAGAGACAAGATCCTGGAGGGTCACAAGGCTGGCAAGGGGTACAAAACCCTTTCCAAGGAGTTGGGCCTATCTGTCTCCACTGTTGGGAGCATCATCCGGAAGTGGAAGGCTTATGGAACTACTGTTAGTCTTCCACGGCCTGGACAGCCTTTGAATGTTTCCTCCCATGCCGAGGCCAGGCTTGTCCGAAGAGTCAAGGCTAACCCAAGGGCAACAAGGAAGGAGCTCCGGGAAGATCTCATGGCAGTGGGGACATTGGTTTCAGTCAATACCATAAGTAACGTACTCCACCGCAATGGTCTCCGTTCCAGACGAGCCCGTAAGGTACCTTTACTTTCAAAGCGTCATGTCAAGGCTCGTCTACAGTTTGCTCATGATCACTTGGAGGACTCTGAGACAGACTGGTTCAAGGTTCTATGGTCTGATGAGACCAAGATCGAGATCTTTGGTGCCAACCACACACGTGACGTTTGGAGACTGGATGGCACTGCATACGACCCCAAGAATACCATCCCTACAGTCAAGCATGGTGGTGGCAGCATCATGCTGTGGGGCTGTTTCTCAGCCAAGGGGCCTGGCCATCTGGTCCGCATCCATGGGAAGATGGATAGCACGGCCTACCTGGAGATTTTGGCCAAGAACCTCCGCTCCTCCATCAAGGATCTTAAGATGGGTCGCAATTTCATCTTCCAACAAGACAACGACCCAAAGCACACAGCCAAGAAAACCAAGGCCTGGTTCAAGAGGGAAAAAATCAAGGTGATGGAGTGGCCTAGTCAGTCTCCTGACCTTAACCCAATTCAAAACTTGTGGAAGGAGCTCAAGATTAAAGTCCACATGAGACACCCAAAGAACCTAGATAACTTGGAGAAGATCTGCATGGAGGAGTGGGCCAAGATAACTCCAGAGACCTGTGCCGGCCTGATCAGGTCTTATAAAAGATGATTATTAGCTGTAATTGCAAACAAGGGTTATTCCACAAAATATTAAACCTAGGGGTTGAATAATAATTGACCCACACTTTTATGTTTAAAATTTATTAAAATTCAACTGAGCAACATAACTTTTTGGTTTGTAAGATTTATGCTTCTGTTAATAAATCCTACTCTCGTTTGAAGTTTGAAGGCTCTAACTTATTGGCATCTTATCAAACCAGCTAAATCTGCAGGGGGTTAAATACTACTTGTAGGCACTGTATATAAGAATATCTCAGCACAAGAACATTTTTTTTTTAACACATCCAATTGTGGAAATTATTATCATTCCCAAGGTCTATTGATTAAAATGAACTTTAAAATTAATTTTGTTAATGGGAAAATACCGTATATACTCGCGTATAAGCCGAGTTTTTCAGCCCAAAAATTGGGCTGAAAAGTCCCCCCCTCGGCTTATACGCGAGTCACTGTATACTGTATACACTGTATACGGTATATACAGTTTACAGGCCCCCCCATCAGTATACAGCCCTCCCCCCCTTACTGCCGCAATCCTGTAAAAGAATAGATTATTTTACTTGTCCCGCCGCCGCCATCGCGCTCCTCCGTCTTCATCCGGCTTCCTCCGGTGGGCGCAGGCAATGACCACATTGTCTGCGCGCCAGAGGAGGAAGCCGGAAGACGCTGGATGAAGACGGAGGAGCGCGATGGCGGCGGCGGGATAGCGGCAGCGAGACAGCGGCAGGGATAAGTATAATGATCTATTCCTTTACAGGATTGCGGCAGTAAGGGGGGGCCCTGTATACTGATGGGGGGGGCCTGTATATACCACTGGGGCTGCTGCTGTATACTACCAATGGGGCTGCTGCTGTATACTACCACTGAGGCTGCTGTATATACCTCTGGGGCTGCTGTATACTACCACTGGGGTTGCTGCTGTATATACCTCTGGGGCTTCTGTATACTACCACTGGGGCTGCTGCTGTATATACCACTGGGGCTGCTGTATATACCTCCGGGCTGCTGCATACTACCACTGGGGCTGCTGTATATACCTCTGGGGCTGCTGTATACTACCACTGGGGCTGCTGCTGTATATACCACTTGGGCTGCTGCTGTATATACCACTTGGGCTGCTGCTGTATATACCACTTGGGCTGCTGCTGTATACTACCACTGGGGAGGCTGCTGTATATACCTCTGGGGCTGCTGCTGTATATACCACTGGGGCTGCTGCTGTATATACCACTGGGGCTGCTTCTGTATACTACCACTGGGGCTGCTGCTGTATACTACCACTGGGGCTGCTGTATACTACCACTGGGGCTGCTGCTGTATATACCACTGGGGCTGCTGCTGTATACTACCACTGGGGAGGCTGCTGTATACCACACTGCTGGGGGCTGTATACTTGTGCTGGGGTCCACCCTCGGCTTATACACGAGTCAATAGGTTTTCCCAGGTTTTGGGGGCAAAAGTAGGGGGGTCAGCTTATACACAAGTATATACTTTACCTTTAAACAACACAAAAATTATGTATATTTGGTATCTACATAATTGTACTACCCTAAAGAATCATATTTCAAGGCCATTTTTACTTCAAAATGAACCATATAAGTGCAAAAAAATGCAGAATTGTGCTTCTATGGCTATTCTTCCAGACTTGGAATTTTTTCCAGTACATCACTTGATGAAATGGATATAAAAAACAAGCCTTTGCACAAATATCGATGTCATATAATGTTTTTTTTTTGTTTGTTTTTTTTTTTTCTAAATAACGGTCAAATCAAATTAATTAATTGCAATTCTAATTGTTTCATATTCCTGGTTTGTCCCAGATTTCGAATGACCCCAGCCCTGGCTATAACATTGAACAAATGGCTAAGAAGTGAGTATGAAGGTGCTGTTCACTGTATTTTGTTTTATTATAGTAACACTTGAAAATAAAAAACAAAAACAGGATCATAATGAAAAAATACATTTCATCAGTCATATGATCAAATAAAATATATACAGGCAAGATAAAATACAATACAGGGAATCAGTAGAGAAATAGCGGGATAAAATAAGGGAACCCTGCAATGAAACGTCTAGCCACAGGAGGGCACTATAGCACCAAGGTAGCCCAGAGGATTTAACCCCTTCATGACCCAGCCTATTTTGACCCTAAAGACCTTGTCCTTTTTTGCAATTCTGACCAGTGTCCCTTTATGAGGTTATAACTCGGGAACGCTTCAACCGATCCTAGCGATTCTGAGATTGTTTTTTCGTGACATATTGGGCTTCATGCTAGTGTTAAATTTAAGTCGATAATTTTTGCGTTTATTTGTGAAAAAATCAAAAATATGGCAAAAATTTTGAAAATTTCACAATTTTCACATTTTTAATTTTTTTTTCTGATAAACAAGAGAGATATGTGACAGAAAAAAGTTATTAAATAATATTTCCCACATGTCTACTTCACATCAGCACAATTTTGGAAAAAAAAAAATTTTTTGTTAGGACGTTATAAGAGTTCAAAGTTCATGAGCAATTTTTCATTTTTCAACCAAAATTTACAAAACCATTTTTTTTAGTGACCACATCACATTTGAAGTCCTTTTGAGGGGTGTACATGACAGAAAACACCCAAAAGTGACACCATTCCAAAAACTGCACCCCTCAAGCTACTCAAAACTACATTCGAGAAGATTATTAACCCTTCAGGTGCTTCACAGGAACTAAAGCAAAGTGAAACAAAAAAATGGATATTTTAATTTTTTTATCAAAAATGTTCTTTTAGCCTCAATTCTTTCATTTTCACATGGGCAACAGGATAAAATGGATCTTAAAATGTGTTGTGCAAATTCTCCCGAGTACATCGATACCTCATATGTGGTCATAAACCACTGTTTGGGCGCACGGCAGGGCTCAGAAGTGAAGGAGCGCAATTTGACTTTTGGAGCTAATTTTACATTCAAAAAGTGAAATTGCGCTCCTTCCCTTCTGACCCCTGCCGTGCGCCCAAACAGTGGTTTATGACCACATATGAGGTATCGGTGTACTCAGGAGAAATTGCCCAACAAATTTTAGGATGAATTTTATGCTGTTGCCATGTGAAAACGAAAAAATTTAGGCTAAAAGAAAATTTTTGTGAAAAAAAAAGTACTATTTCATTTTCACAGATCAATTTGTAAAGCACCTGGGCGTTCAATATGCTCACTACCCATCTAGATATGTTCCCTGGGGGTCTAGTTTCCAAAATGGGGTCACTTGTGGGGAGCTCCAATGTTTAGGCACGCAGGGGCTCTCCAAACGCGACATGGTGTCCGCTAACAATTTGAATAAAAATCAGCTCAAATTGTTAGCTGTAACCATGTTGAGTTTAGTGAGCCCCTGTGTGCCTAAACATTGGGGCTCCCCCACAAGTGACCCCATTTTGGAAACTAGACCCCCCAAGGAACGTATCTAGATGCATAGTGAGCACTTTGAACCCCCAGGTGCTTCACAAATTCATCCATAAAAATGAAAAAGCACTTTTTTTTCCACAAAAAAATTCTTTTTTCATTATTATGGATCAATTTGTGAAGCACCTGGGGGTTGAAAGTGCTCACTATGCATCTAGATACGTTCCTTTGGGGGTCTAGTTTCCAAAATGGGGTCACTTGTGGGGGAGCTCCAATGTGGAGACGCACAGGGGCTCTCCAAACGCGACATGGTGTCCGCTAACAATTTGAATGCAAAATGAGCTCAAATTGTTAGCGGACACCATGTCGCGTTTGGAGAGCCCCTGTGTGCCTAAACATTGGAGCTCCCCCACAAGTGACCCCATTTTGGAAACTAGACCCCCAAGGGAACGTATCTAGATGGGTGGTGAGCATTTTGAACATCCCAGTGCTTCACAAATTAATCTGTAAAAATGAAAAAGTACTTTTTTTCCGCAAAAATCTTTTTTTTTCAATAATTTGTGAAGCACCTGGGGTTCAATATGCTCACTACCCATCTAGATATGTTCCCTGGGGGGTCTAGTTTCCAAAATGGGGTCACTTGTGGGGGAGCTCCAATGTTTAGGCACACAGGGGCTCTCCAAACGCGACATGGTGTCCGCTCACAATTTGAATAAAAATCAGCTCAAATTGTTAGCTGTCACCATGTTGCGTTTGGTGAGCCCCTGTGTGCCTAAACATTGGGGCTCCCCCACAAGTGACCCCATTTTGGAAACTAGACCCCCCAGGGAACGTATCTAGATGCATAGTGAGCACTTTGAACCCCCAGGTGCTTCACAAATTCATCTGTAAAAATAAAAAAGTACTTTTATTTCCACAAACATTTTCTTTTTTCATATTTACAGATTAATTTGTGAAGCACTGGGATGTTCAAAATGCTCACCACCCATCTAGATAAGTTCCCTGGGGGGTCTAGTTTCCAAAATGGGGTCACTTGTAGGGGAGCTCCAATGTTTAGGCACATAGGGGCTCTCCAAACGTGACATGATGTCCGCTAACAATTTGGGTTGATTTCCATTCAAATTGTTAACAGACACCATGTCGCGTTTGGAGAGCCCCTGTGTGCCTAAACATTGGAGCTCCCCCACAAGTGACCCCATTTTGGAAACTAGACCCCCCAGGGAACGTATCTAGATGTATAGTGAGCACTTTGAACCCCCAGGTGCTTCACAAATTGATCCGTAAAAATGAAAAAGTACTTTTTTTCCACAAAATATTTTTTTTTTCATTAATTTGTGAAGCACCTGGGGGTTCAATATGCTCACTACCCATCTAGGTAAGTTCCCTGGGCGGTCTAGTTTCCAAAATGGGGTCACTTGTAGGGGAGCTCCAATGTTTAGGCACACAGGGGCTCTCCATACGCGACATGGTGTCCGCTAACAATTGGAATTGTTAGCGGACACCATGTCGCGTATGGAGAGCCACTGTGTGACTAAACATTAGAGCTCCCCCACAAGTGACCCCATTTTGGAAACTAGACCCCCCCCAAGGAACGTATCTAGATGCATAGTGAGCACTTTGAACCCCCAGGTGCTTCACAAATTGATCCGTAAAAATGAAAAAATAATTTTTTTGTGGAAAAAAAAGTACTTTTTTAATTTTATGGATCAATTTGTGAACCACTTGGGGGTTCAAGTACTCACTATGCATCTAGATACGTTCCTTGGGGGGTGTAGTTTCCAAAATGGGGTCACTTGTAGGGGAGCTCCAATGTTTAGGCACACAGGGGCTCTCCATACGCGACATGGTGTCCGCTAATAATTGGAGCTAATTTTCCATTCAACTTGTTAGCGGACACCATGTCACGTATGGAGTGCTCCTGTGTGCCACCAGCACAAGGGCAACTGGAAGAGTTGGGGTACAGCACCAGAAAATGGCACCTCTAATGTGCTATTTTCTGGGGTGGCTGTGAATTGCAATTTGCAGCGTGGGGGGGCACAACATTTGGGTCTCTCCACGATGAGGATTGCAGCCCCCCAACTACCAAGTTGTACCTGGCTGGCATCCAAAAATAAGGCAAAGCTCCTTGTCATTTTATTGGTAGAAGTAAAAAAAAAAAAATGACGTGGGGCTCCGCCGTATTTTTGGTCAAGCCAGGTACAACTTGGCAGCTACGGACTGCCAGCAACCCCCAGCTGCCTCGTTGTACCTGGCTGGTAACCAAAAATACAGCGAAGCCCATTTTTTTTTTTCTAGGACTAATTCTAGAAAAAAAAATGGCGTGGGGCTCCGCCATATTTTTGGTCCAGCCAGGTACAACTTGGCAGCTACGGACTGCCAGCAACCCCCAGCTGCCTCGTTGTACCTGGCTGGTACCCAAAAATACAGCAAAGCCCTTTTTTTTTTCTTTCTAGAACTAATTCTAGAAAAAAAAATGACATAGGGCTCCGCCATATTTTTGGTCCAGCCAGGTACAACTAGGCAGCTGGGGGCTGGATTCCACAGCATGGAGAGGCCCAAGCGTTCTGGGCCCCCCATGCTGCGAATTGCAGCCCGCAGCCGCCCCAAAAAATGGCGCATTCATTGAAGCGCCATTTTCTGGCGCTGTACCCAGACTCTTCCAGTTGCCCTGGTGCCGGTGGCAAACTGGGTAATAAAGGGGTTAATGCCAGCTTGTTATTGGCAGCTGGCACTAAGCCCGAGATTCATAATATAGGGCCAATGTTAGACCCGCCATTAGGAATCTCTGGTAAATAGTCAGAAAATAGACACAGAGAAAAATCTTTTTATTTGAAAAAAAAAACAAACAAAACTTGGACTCCATCTTTATTATAAAGATCCGACGTAGTCCACAACGAAGGTCCCACGGCGCTCGACTGCCTCCGACGTAGTCCACAACGAAGGTCCCACGACGCTCGATCGCCTCTGCTCAATCCAGAGATTGCAGCAAGGGATCAAGTGTCTTCTTCGTACAGACTCTGGGGTCAGAGTTATGGTGCACTGTGTGACAATGATCTGTCATACAGTGCACCATGACTATGATCCCAGAGACTACAACAAGAGGATACTCATCCGCAGTCATCCACGTACGCACACATCCACGGACGCACACATGCACGGACACGCTAACACACATCCACGGACGCACACATGCACGGACACACTAACACACATCCACGGACGCACACATGCACGGACACACTAACACACATCCACGGACGCACACATGCACGGACACACTAACACACATCCACGGACGCTGGAGTTCACACACATCCACATACGCACATCCACGCACGCATCCACGGACGCACACATGCACGGACACACTAACACACATCCACCATGCACGGACACACTAACACACATCCACGGACGCACACATGCACGGATACACTAACACACATCCACGGACGCACACATGCACGGACACACTAACACACATCCACGGACGCACACATGCACGAACACACTAACACACATCCATCATGCACGGACACACTAACACACATCCACGGACGCACACATGCACGGACACACTAACACACATCCACGGACGCACACATGCACGGACACACTAACACACATCCACGGACGCACACATGCACGGACACACTAACACACATCCACGGACGCACACATGCACGGACACACTAACACACATCCACGGACGCACACATGCACGGACACACTAACACACATCCACGGACGCACACATGCACGGACACACTAACACACATCCACGGACGCACACATGCACGGACACACTAACACACATCCACGGACGCACACATGCACGGACACACTAACACACATCCACGGACGCACACATGCACGGACACACTAACACACATCCACGGACGCTGGAGTTCACACACATCCACATACGCACATCCACGCACGCATCCACGGACGCACACATGCACGGACACACTAACACACATCCACGGACGCTGGAGTTCATACACATCCACATACCCACATCCACGCACGCATCCACGGACGCACACATGCACGGACACACCAATACACATCCACGGACGCACACATGCACGGACACACTAACACACATCCACGGACGCACACATGCACGGACACACTAACACACATCCACGGACGCTGGAGTTCACACACATCCACATACGCACATCCACGCACGCATCCACGGACGCACACATGCACGGACACACTAACACACATCCACGGACGCTGGAGTTCACACACATCCACATACCCACATCCACGCACGCATCCACGGACGCACACATGCACGGACACACCAACACACATCCACGGACGCACACATGCACGGACACACTAACACACATCCACGGACGCACACATGCACGGACACACTAACACACATCCACGGACGCTGGAGTTCACACACATCCACATACGCACATCCACGCACGCATCCACGGACGCACACATGCACGGACACACTAACACACATCCACGGACGCTGGAGTTCACACACATCCACATACCCACATCCACGCACGCATCCACGGACGCACACATGCACGGACACACCAACAGACATCCACGGACGCACACATGCACGGACACACTAACACACATCCACGGACGCACACATGCACGGACACGCTAACACACATCCACGGACGCATGCACATATCCATCCATCCATCCATTCATTCATTCATTCATTCATACTTACCCATGAGGAGGAGGAGCCTCTGAGAGGAGGAGGGACCACACCGCAGCTGCATCGGAAGCCGGCGGGCTGCTCCGGAATGGGTGAGTGGGGCTAGAGGTGGGGGACTAGGCCTGGGGGGGGGGGAGAGTGAGCAGGGGAAGGTGGGGGGGGGGAGAGGAGGCTGTGCAGGCTGACCGGCGGGCGCCTGAGCCCGCCGGCACTGCATTACAGAAGGAGGAGGGCGGGTGGATCGCGGGGACGCGGGGGGGGGGGGCAGGCCGGACACAAGGGGGGCTGGAGGTAGGGGGACACGACACAGGAGGGGCTGGAGGAGGAAGGGGGCAGGGGCACACAGAGGAATGACGGCGGCTGCATCAGGAGTGCAGCCGCGTGCAGCCGCCGCAGAAGAAGCTGATCGGAGGGCGGGGGGGGGGGCCGATAGGCGGCAAGGGGGGCCCTAATGCTTCCTGGAGCTGGGGGGGCTGAGTAGGGGGAGGGCACCAGCCGATCCGCCCGTCCAGATCTGATTGGAGAGCTCCAATCAGATCTGGGAGGGGGGAATCGCTGTGATTTCTCAGATCTGCAGTTTCACTTTTAAACTGCAGATCGGAGGGGCCCTGGGCACGGGGGGGTTAATCCACCCCCCGTGGGGTGTACTACAGGTTGTCACTGTGCATTATGTACAGTGACACCTGAGTCACCCCCCTCACACGCGCCGCAGGAGCGCGATCATTCCATGGCCCACCGTTTGGGCCAAAGGTCAGGAACGAACTTGTTTTCATGGCCCAAACGGTGGGCCAAGGGTCGTGAAGGGGTTAAAGGGATCCTGTCACCCCCAAAACGCATGTAAACCTATTAAAACCTGTCCCTAGAGCATATTAACACTATCCCTACACTCTTTTTACCTCCTAAATGCAGTAAGTGACATTGAATAAAAACGTTTTATAAGTACCTGATTAGTGCTGATAATGAGTGACTATCTATTCATAGTCACTCATCAAGACTGCCCCTCTGCTTCATATCACGCCTATTCAGGCGTGATCGTCAGCCTAGATTCAAATTGCCGCCTCCCTGCCGTGCCCTGTCTCGTCCGAGGCTGCAGTGTGGCTGGTGACGCGATCCGCGTCATTCCCGGCGCCTGGTGACGTATTTAGACCGGCGCCGCGCTGTTAGCTTCAAAATGCGCCTGAATAGGCGTGATATGAAGCAGAGGGGCAGTCTTGATGAGTGACTATGAATAGATAGTCACTCATTATCAGCACTAATCAGGTACTTATAAAACGTTTTTATTCAATGTCACTTACTGCATTTAGGAGGTAAAAAGAGTGTAGGGATAGTATATGCTCTAGGGACAGGTTTTAATAGGTTTACATGCGTTTTGGGGGTGACAGGATCCCTTTAACTAAGAGATGTTAAAGGACATTGAGCTGTAGCCCTGGGATGTGGTAGTGAGGATAAGCACCCCACTTGGGTAAAGAAAGTAAGACTGTAATAATGTTCACATGCCAGGCACCCACCATTACTGAATTCCTATTCCCTTTTGTTTTATAAGGCGGTGACTTTGGGATCATGTTTAATTGTGTGTAGTTGTTTTTTTCTTTTACGAGGCTTGTGTATTTACAGATGCTATATCTTTTTTCTTTTTTTTACTTTTTAGGTTCTTTTTTGTTTACTATCTTGAAAAATGTATTTATTTAACTTTTTATGGACTAAGGTGACATTCACACTGTGCGTTTTTGATGCACTTTTTGAGGATCCATTTTTTGCAGTGACCCTGAGCTTCCCACCAAAGTCAATGGGTTTCCAGATTTGTCATTCAGGCACAACGTTTTGTAAGGATGCGTTTTTTTTTGGCTCAAAAAATGGATCTTCACTAAGAATGAGCATGTCATTTTGGCATTTCTCTGATCCACTTTTTCCATTGAAACCATTGTCCATGGCCTTAAAAAAAACGCAAGTTTAAATCGCATCAAAAACAGATCACCTTTTAGGTGATGCGTTTTTTTGAACAGCTCAACAGTTTTGCAGCCGAAAAGCGAGTCCTCAAAAAACACATCAAAAACGCTGGGTGTGAATGTTGCCTAATTATTATTAATATTATTATTATTTATTTATTTATAGAGCACCATTGATTCCATGGTGCTGTACAGGAGAAGGGATACATACAAACAAGTTAAAAAATACTATGAACAGACTAACAGTGACAGACTGGTACAGTGAGGAGAGAGGACCCTGCCCTTTCGGGCTAACATTCTACAGGGCAATGGGGAGGGAAACAGTAGGTTGGGTCTGCTCTGGTGGTGGCGGAGTGCCAGGTCCGATGGTGGTGGAGCGCCAGTGGTAGTGGAGCGCCTGGTCCAGTGGTGGTGAGGTGGCACCGTGGTCATTGCAGGTTGTAGGCTGTTCTGAAGATAGGTGTACTAAGAAGGAGCAATTATTAGTCACCGTAGGCTTCTTTCACACAGCGTTTTTATGCTGTCCGAGGGGATCAGACTTTTTGCTGCTCCCCTCGGACAGCATCGGATCCAAACTGATGTCTGCAATCGGATGCCAAATAGGCATCCGACCCGATATTTTGCAGCATCAGCTGGATCCTGTCCCTGCTCCTCCTGTCATGTCGTCCCCCTTCTCTCTCCCTCCTGTCACCTTTGTCCCCCCGTGTCTCCCCTCCTTGTCCCCCTCTGTCTCCCCTCTTTGCACCCCCTCTTTGTCCCCCTGTGTCTCCCCTGTGTCTCCCCTGTGTCTCCCCCTGTGTCTCCCCTCTTTGTCCCCCTGTGTCTCCCCTGTGTCTCCCCTCTTTGTCCCCTTGTGTGTCCCCTGTGTCTCTCCCCTCTTTGTCCCCCTCTATTTCCCCCTCTTTGCTCCCCTGTTTGCAGACCTTAAAAAATAAAAAAATCTTCATTCTCACCTCTCCGCGACACCCGCGGTGCTTCCAGCTTCTTCTGATCAACAGGACCTGGCGTGATGTCACAGTCACATGACCGGTTACCGCGGTAACCGGCCATGTGACTCAACTGTGATGTCAGGCCAGGTCCTAGAAGCACAGAGCGCTGGAGGCATCGCTGGATCGTGGAGAGGTGAGAATGAAGATTTTTTTATTTTTAACCCTTTATTTTCAGGAGATGTCACTTCTGCAATGTATGAATATACATTGCAGAAGTGATATTAGATGGCACAGAGCGGTGTTAGTGTACTGAGCATGCTCAGTGCACTAACATCGGGTCCGAGGAGACATGAGCTGTTTCCTCGGATCCGCGCTCCATAGGCCCCATGTTATTTGGCGCGGATCAGGTCGGATCCAATTCGGTCCGATCTGACCGGCTGTGCCAAAAATCGCAGCAGGCTGCGATTTTGGGCACAGCAAAAAATCGGCCAGGATCGGATCCGACCAAAATCGGATGCCAATAAGGCCAAATCCGATGTGATCCGTGCCCATAGGATAACATGGGGCCAAAATCTGATCCGTGGCTGTCAGTTTTACAACGGACAGCCACGGATCACAAAAAAACGCTGTGTGAAAGCAGCCTAAGCTGCCTGGATCAGAGTTCTCTGCTGTACTGTGAAGAGGCTCAGTGGCTAAAACATCAAAACACTGTGCATGTGCGCCAATCCTATTCTCATATGTCTTGGTGAAATTACAATCCCCAAAAAATTGTTTTAGGAATGATAGCTGTGTATTGGACACAACATACATTTGTCTCATAGATTGTAGCTTGTGAGCAGGGCCCTCACGCCTCTCATAGATTGTAGCTTGTGAGCAGGGCCCTCACTCCTCTCATAGATTGTAGCTTGTGAGCAGGGCCCTCACTCCTCTCATAGATTGTAGCTTGTGAGCAGAGCCCTCACTCCTCTCATAGATTGTAGCTTGTGAGCAGGGCCCTCACTCCTCTCATAGATTGTAAGCTTGTGAGCAGGGCCCTCACTCCTCTCATAGATTGTAGCTTGTGAGCAGGGCCCTCACTCCTCTCATAGATTGTAGCTTGTGAGCAGAGCCATCACTCATCTCATAGATTATAGCTTGTGAGCAGGGCCCTCACTCCTCTCATAGATTGTAGCTTGTGAGCAGGGCCCTCACTCCTCTCATAGATTGTAGCTTGTGAGCAGAGCCATCACTCATCTCATAGATTATAGCTTGTGAGCAGGGCCCTCACTCCTCTCATAGATTGTAGCTTGTGAGCAGGGCCCTCACTCCTCTCATAGATTGTAGCTTGTGAGCAGGGCCATCACTCCTCTCATAAATTGTAAGCTTGTGAGGAGGGCCCTCACTCATCTCATAGATTGTAGCTTGTGAGCAGGGCCCTCACTCCTCTCATAGATTGTAGCTTGTGAGCAGAGCCCTCACTCCTCTCATAGATTGTAGCTTGTGAGCAGAGCCCTCACTCCTCTCATAGATTGTAGCTTGTGAGCAGAG
Source organism: Allobates femoralis (assembly GCA_033576535.1). Lineage (NCBI taxonomy): Eukaryota > Metazoa > Chordata > Amphibia > Anura > Aromobatidae > Allobates > Allobates femoralis. Next base: position 597,505,243 of record JARQOC010000003.1, on the reverse strand, counting down.
CCCTCACTCCTCTCATAGATTGTAGCTTGTGAGCAGGGCCCTCACTCCTCTCATAGATTGTAGCTTGTGAGCAGAGCCCTCACTCCTCTCATAGATTGTAGCTTGTGAGCAGGGCCCTCACTCCTCTCATAGATTGTAGCTTGTGAGCAGAGCCCTCACTCCTCTCATAGATTATAGCTTGTGAGCAGGGCCCTCACTCCTCTCATAGATTGTAGCTTGTGAGCAGGGCCCTCACTCCTCTAATAGATTGTAGCTTGTGAGCAGGGCCATCACTCATCTCATAGATTGTAGCTTGTGAGCAGAGCCCTCACTCCTCTCATAGATTGTAGCTTGTGAGCAGGGCCCTCACTCCTCTCATAATTGTAAGCTTGTGAGCAGGGCCCTCACTCCTCTCATAGATTGTAGCTTGTGAGCAGGGCCCTCACTCCTCTCATAGATTGTAAGCTTGTGAGGAGGGCCCTCACTCCTCTCATAGATTGTAGCTTGTGAGCAGGGCCCTCACTCCTCTCATAGATTGTAGCTTGTGAGCAGAGCCATCACTCATCTCATAGATTATAGCTTGTGAGCAGGGCCCTCACTCCTCTCATAGATTGTAGCTTGTGAGCAGGGCCCTCACTTCTCTCATAGATTGTAGCTTGTGAGCAGGGCCCTCACGCCTCTCATAGATTGTAGCTTGTGAGCAGGGCCCTCACTCCTCTCATAGATTGTAGCTTGTGAGCAGGGCCATCACTCCTCTCATAGATTGTAAGCTTGTGAGGAGGGCCCTCACTCATCTCATAGATTGTAGCTTGTGAAGAGGGCCCTCACTCCTCTCATAGATTGTAGCTTGTGAGCAGAGCCCTCACTCCTCTCATAGATTGTAGCTTGTGAGCAGGGCCCTCACTCCTCTCATAGATTGTAGCTTGTGAGCAGGGCCCTCACTCCTCTCATAGATTGTAGCTTGTGAGCAGAGCCCTCACTCCTCTCATAGATTGTAGCTTGTGAGCAGAGCCCTCACTCCTCTCATAGATTATAGCTTGTGAGCAGGGCCCTCACTCCTCTCATAGATTGTAGCTTGTGAGCAGGGCCCTCACTCCTCTAATAGATTGTAGCTTGTGAGCAGGGCCCTCACTCCTCTAATAGATTGTAGCTTGTGAGCAGGGCCATCACTCATCTCATAGATTGTAGCTTGTGAGCAGAGCCCTCACTCCTCTCATAGATTGTAGCTTGTGAGCAGGGCCCTCACTCCTCTCATAGATTGTAAGCTTGTGAGCAGAGCCATCACTCATCTCATAGATTGTAGCTTGTGAGCAGAGCCCTCACTCCTCTCATAGATTGTAGCTTGTGAGCAGGGCCCTCACTCCTCTAATAGATTGTAGCTTGTGAGGAGGGCCATCACTCATCTCATAGATTGTAGCTTGTGAGCAGGGCCCTCACTCCTCTCATAGATTGTAAGCTTGTGAGCAGAGCCATCACTCATCTCATAGATTGTAGCTTGTGAGCAGGGCCCTCACTCCTCTCATAGATTGTAAGCTTGTGAGCAGGACCCTCACTACGCTCATAGATTGTAGCTTGTGAGCAGAGCCCTCACTCCTCTCATAGATTGTAGCTTGTGAGCAGGGCCCTCACTCCTCTAATAGATTGTAGCTTGTGAGGAGGGCCATCACTCATCTCATAGATTGTAGCTTGTGAGCAGAGCCCTCACTCCTCTCAAAGATTGTAGCTTGTGAGCAGGGCCCTCACTCCTCTCATAGATTGTAGCTTGTGAGCAGAGCCCTCACTCCTCTCATAGATTGTAGCTTGTGAGCAGGGCCCTCACTCCTCTCATAGATTGTAAGCTTGTGAGCAGGACCCTCACTACGCTCATAGATTGTAGCTTGTGAGCAGGACCCTCACTCCTCTCATAGATTGTAGCTTGTGAGCAGGGCCCTCACTCCTCTAATAGATTGTAGCTTGTGAGCAGGGCCATCACTCATCTCATAGATTGTAGCTTGTGAGCAGAGCCCTCACTCCTCTCATAGATTGTAGCTTGTGAGCAGGGCCCTCACTCCTCTCATAGATTGTAGCTTGTGAGCAGAGCCCTCACTCCTCTCATAGATTGTAGCTTGTGAGCAGGGCCCTCACTCCTCTCATAGATTGTAGCTTGTGAGCAGGGCCCTCACTCCTCTCATAGATTGTAAGCTTGTGAGCAGGGCCCTCACTCCTCTCATAGATTGTAGCTTGTGAGCAGGGCCCTCACTCCTCTCATAGATTGTAAGCTTGTGAGGAGGGCCCTCACTCCTCTAATAGATTGTAGCTTGTGAGCAGGGCCATCACTCATCTCATAGATTGTAGCTTGTGAGCAGAGCCCTCACTCCTCTCATAGATTGTAGCTTGTGAGCAGGGCCCTCACTCCTCTCATAGATTGTAGCTTGTGAGCAGAGCCCTCACTCCTCTCATAGATTGTAGCTTGTGAGCAGGGCCCTCACTCCTCTCATAGATTGTAAGCTTGTGAGCAGGGCCCTCACTCCTCTAATAGATTGTAGCTTGTGAGGAGGGCCATCACTCATCTCATAGATTGTAGCTTGTGAGCAGAGCCCTCACTCCTCTCATAGATTGTAGCTTGTGAGCAGGGCCCTCACTCCTCTCATAGATTGTAAGCTTGTGAGCAGAGCCATCACTCATCTCATAGATTGTAGCTTGTGAGCAGGGCCCTCACTCCTCTCATAGTTTGTAGCTTGTGAGCAGGGCCCTCACTCCTCTCATAGATTGTAGCTTGTGAGCAGGGCCCTCACTCCTCTCATAGATTGTAGCTTGTGAGCAGGGCCCTCACTCCTCTCATAGATTGTAGCTTGTGAGGAGGGCCCTCACTCCTCTCATAGATTGTAGCTTGTGAGCAGAGCCCTCACTCCTCTCATAGATTGTAGCTTGTGAGCAGGGCCCTCACTCCTCTCATAGATTGTAAGCTTGTGAGCAGAGCCATCACTCATCTCATAGATTGTAGCTTGTGAGCAGGGCCCTCACTCCTCTCATAGTTTGTAGCTTGTGAGCAGGGCCCTCACTCCTCTCATAGATTGTAGCTTGTGAGCAGGGCCCTCACTCCTCTCATAGATTGTAGCTTGTGAGCAGGGCCCTCACTCCTCTCATAGATTGTAGCTTGTGAGGAGGGCCCTCACTTCTCTCATAGATTGTAGCTTGTGAGCAGAGCCCTCACTCCTCTCATAGATTGTAGCTTGTGAGCAGGGCCCTCACTCCTCTCATAGATTGTAGCTTGTGAGCAGGGCCCTCACTCCTCTCATAGATTGTAGCTTGTGAGCAGGGCCCTCACTCCTCTCATAGATTGTAGCTTGTGAGCAGGGCCCTCACTCCTCTCATAGATTGTAAGCTTGTGAGCAGGGCCATCACTCATCTCATAGATTGTAGCTTGTGAGCAGGGCCCTCACTCCTCTTGGTATCTGTTGAATTGTGGAAGTCTGTAATGTTTGATTTTGTTTGTACATGTCCCCCCCTACATTGTAACATGCTGTGGAATATGTTGGTGATATAGAAAAAAAAATATTAGTAGTATTAGCTACACTCAGACATTAAAGTTTTTCCTTCATTTTTAACTTAGGGGCAAAAAGTTTGTGGAGCTTCCCTACACCGTGAAAGGAATGGATGTGTCCTTCTCTGGTATTCTGTCATATACTGAGGTAAAACATATTCCCATATCAGTTAAGGTGAAGAAAATTGTCCGTATGCAGATATTTAATCAAACAATTTATCACCTACTCCGGTGGGAGACACAGACAGAAAAGGGCCCTCGTTCAAGAACCGTATATGGGCCCTTTGTAGGGCAATAGTTGTGTGTATGACAGAAGTTGCTTGCTGCTTTGGGGGGTAATGATGGGCCCTGATACCTCTTTGGCTTCTGTACAGCTGCACCCATGATACATCCACCCCTGCTCTACACTCTAGTATTAGAAGATAGCTTAAGTATTCCCTGAATCCGGTTAGTTCAAGTCAGTTGATCTGGTCTTATGGTTTGTTTTCCATGAACATGTGCGGTGTGAAACCTGTATTACAATCATGGTGATAAAAAACATACGTTTTTTTGTGTATTTTTATGGTTAAAGAGGAACACACATTTATTATTACTTTTTTATTTTTATTTTTTGTCCCGCATTAAAAACTGAGACTTTATAACTTATTAGGGAATTTGTCTTAATTCCTATGAAAAAAGAAGAAAACTGTAAGTGGCCCCCAAACCCCCGCTTTTCCCCACTGTATTTGTCATTATTATTAGAACTTACTCCTTTGGACGATAGATGCTTGTAAAAGGGTCAGCCTCTGTGTCTCACTAACTTTGGAGAGGAGCAGCTCCAGTAGATTGTTCTGATAAGCACAAAGATCAGGGGCAGAGACAAGTGCTGACCCATTCACTGCCAGCATCAAAGTAAATATGTTCTGATATTCTTTCATCACCTGGTGAGGTGAATCCTCCAAGGTCCAGGTGGTTACACGAACCTCAGGCATCTGTGGAGCAGGCAGGTCAGGCATACGGGAAACTGGTAGTAAAAGTACTGGTAATAGGGGGCAGAGATACTGGAAGCCACAGGCAAACAGGAGAAAAGTAGCAAAGTTACTGGAGGCCACAAGCAGACTGGAGAGCAATAGATGAGGTACTGGAAGCCAGAGGCAGACTGGAGAGCAATAGCTGAGCTACTGGAAGCCGCAGACAGACTGGAGAGCAATAGCAGAAGAATTGGAGGCCACAAGCAGACTGGAGAGCAATAGCAAAGGTACTGGAAGCCACAGGCAGCCTGGAGAGCAATAGCAGAGGTACTGGAGGCCACAGGCAGACCAGACTCGGGAGCACTAAAAGTCAATACCAAGATACAAGTGTGTGTCTTGTTGATCTTTATACAGGCCCTGACAAACCATCACATGGGAGCATGCTGGGACATCTGCAAAGCCCTACATGGAGCACACAGTTCAGCGGAGAGGGGAGCAAAGCCTGGATCCGGGACATATGTGTAATAGGTTTAATTGCAGCTAAGAAAGAAAAATAGACTAGGGAAAAACAGGGGTTTGGAAGCTACTTACATATATTTTTTTTTTACAGGAATGAAGACAATTTCCATACTAAAGTGTTTTGCATAGTGTTATTCCCGTGCAGGCTGGACAAATTCAGAACTTTGAAAATAAAAAATAAAAAATTGTGTAAGCATTTTTTGTGACTTTTAACATTTTTATATTTTTGTTGATGGCCATGTGTGACAGCTTATTTTTTAGGATACAGCATGGAGTATAGTCATTTACAGATGACCACACTGTTGAAGATTAGAGATTCACAATCCATGGTGGATTCAAATTTTATTAGGCATTTCTGGTTCAAACCAAACCCTTTGTGAAATCAGTATAAAGCTAGTTGCTTATCTGTTGCCAATCTGCCTATGTGATTTGGGAAAGGTTTCATTTCAAGCAGGAAACGTGTAATAAAACTGAATTTTGGAATGTGGAACTCTCATCATTTTCAACAACGAGGTCTCTGCAGACCTCTGCATTTTTTTCTAGTAGTTTCACACTGGCGTTTTTGTCCACATCAGGCGGGTCCGGACAGAAAAACGCATCTGCTGTATGTGCCTCCTAACGTCCTCACTTGCGGCACACTTGCAGTACACTTGCGCCACGCCCCATGTATTGTCTATGGAGCTTGCGGTAGGTACGGCAAGTGCGATATAACCGCTGTTCCGGCAGTTGCGGTCGCGGAAAGAGACGCTGTTGACCTCGGTTTTTTTGTGGCCGCAAGTGCCGGAACCACGGCTATACTCCACTTGCCGTACCTGCCGCAAGCTCCATAGACAATACATGGGGCATGGCGCAAGTGCAGCCGTTAGGCGGCAGATGCGTTTTTCTTGTCTGGATCCGGACAAAAACGCCAGTGTGAAAAGGGCCTTACACATTTCAACTTGCATTTGGGATTTTCCTTATGGTTCCCTCTAAAATCCTGGAATCTTGATTTCCCCATCTGGATATTTGTGTTCCTCCATGCACACCATTATGTATATAACCATCCTCTATACTCTACCCTGAGTAAACGTCTAGTGACAGAACTGTAGAAAAGCGCTCCCCTCGCACCACGGGATTATCTTCCATTTTCGTTCATTACCTCAGATAAACCTTGATAAAGACCATTGTTGGGCAAAACATTGGTTTGATCTCAATCAGTAGAAAAATGAGCGGCACTCACCGGTATACGTCTTCACTTTTATTCAAGCCAGGTTACAGGCAGCATGGTGAGGGAGGGAGTGTGGAGTACAGGTGACAACGGGCACCGTTTTGCAGCAATAAGCCGCTTCTTCCAGTCAAGTCTCCTAGATCTTTTATATATGAATTTCAACATCCATTGGGCAGCACAGTGGCTCAAGTGGTTAGCACTGTAGCCTTTGCAGCACTGGAGTCTTGAGGTCCTGGGTTCAATTCCCACCAAGGACACTAAGGACAACATCTGCAAGTAGTTTGTATGTTCTCCCCGTGTTTGCGTGGGTTTCCTCCGGGCACTCCGGTTTCCTCCCACACTATAAAGACATACTGATAGGATATTTAGATTGTGAGCTCCCAAGAGAGACAGCATTACTCATGTATGTAAAGTGCTATGGAATCAATAGCACTATATAAATGAATAAATATTATTATTATTATAATTTACTCTTTTGTATGCCAATGTATTCTATTTTTATTGGTTATCTGGTGGAGAAATACCCTTTAAGTAAATTGCTTTTCTAATTTGTGTTTGCCATGAATTTACCTAATTCTTCCATACCCAATTAAAAAACATTTTTATTATGAAGTGCCACTCCAGCTCTATTTTATTTATTGCACTGCTAGACTAGTGCATTTATTCCAAGTCCCCTGACCCCTGTCTTCTACTAACCTTCCAGTGGCTTCATCTTCTATCGCTGCCGGTCCGGCCGATCTCCAGCGATTTGTGACCTACCAGTGCATTCCAGCACTCCGGAGGTGACAACTCAATACATCTCTATGAGAGCCTCTCGTAAAGATGCATTGGGAGTTTGTGACATAACTTATGACGTTGCAGTCACAAGATGACACTGCGGGACCGGAGCTGCATTGGTACAAGGTGAAGCCATCAGAAGTATATGTCAGGGGACTAAAATGTCCTCCCATTAAACTGTGCCTTCAGTTGATATAAATAGTTTATGGAGCCATATTAAAATGCCAGGTTTTTGTCATTTAAAAAAATCATATCAAAAAGAATCATTTCAGAACTTTTTCCACCTTTTAATGTTGCCCATAATCTGTACATTTCAATTATGAAACAAACTGAAATGTTTTCGGGTGTAAAAATAAAAATCTAAAATATTGTGGTTGCATAAATATACACACCCTTAAATTAATGCATTGTTGAAATACCCTTTGAATTTATGACAGCATCCAGTTTTTTTGGCTCGGAGTCTGTCAGCATGGCAGACCTAGAATTGGCAATCTTTGCCCACTCTTCTTGCAGTAATACTTAAAATCTGTCAGCTTGCAAGGGAATCTCATGTGTACAGCCATCTTCAGGTTACCCACATATTGTTATTTAGATTCAAGTCTGGACTCTGGCTGGGCATTTCCAAAACTTTGATTTTATTTGGTGAAACCATTCTGTTGTTGGAGGTAGGCTTAAGGCCACGTTACACACACAGATATCTGTTCAGATATTGGTCACAGATCTCTGGTTGCAGTGAAATCATGGACACATTGTTACATTTGTACACAGCTACAAAATGGAACAATGTGTCCATGATTTCACTGCAACCAGAGATCTGTGACCAATATCTGAATAGATATCTGTGTGTGTAACGTGGCCTTTAGGGTGGTTGTTGTGCTGAAATGTGAAGCTCATCTTTAGCTTTTTAGTTGAGGTGTGACGGTTTTGATACAAAATTGAATCCTATTTGGAATAGTTCAGAATTCCCTCAACCTCGACTAAGTCCCCATTTTTCCAGCTGCTGAAAAACAGCTCTAAAGCATAATACTTCCTCCACCATGCTTTACTGTGGGTATGTTGTTCTTTTGGTAATGTGTAGTGTTGTCTTTGCATCAAACCCACCGTTATAAGAAAAAAGTTCAAACTTGGTCTCTTCAGACCATAACATGTTTTTCTATATGCAGACTTGATATAAGTTTTGGCAAAACATAGCTGGGCTTGGATGTTTTTCTTCGTAAGAAAAGGCTCTTTCCACCCTAGTCCACAGGCCATACATATGAAGAATGCAGGAAATTGTCACATGCCGTACACAACTAGTACTTGCTAGAAATTCCTGCTGCTCCTGTAATGTTTCTGTAGGCCTCTTTGTAGCCTTCCAGGCCAATTTTCTTTTTTATCTTTTCATCAAATTTTGAGGGGATTATCCAATTCTAGGTATTTTGGTCGCTGTACCACTTTAAGCTATTTACTGATGGTCATCTTCAAAGCGTTCCATGGTGTATCTAATGCCCTGATAATGTTTTTGGGCACTTTTCTGTGTTGTAAGATGTTTATGGACTATGTCTTTTGCTGTACAATGCAACTATGAAAATGTCAGGGACATCCTAGTAGAACAGCTAAACTTTATATGGGGCTAAGCAGACTCGCGTCCAATAACAGCAGCTGTGTACTGCCTACTATGTAACAGGAGTTTAACTGTGATGTGTTAATTCTAGATACAACCAGATCTCCAATTATAAGATGGTGTTCACACTTATGTAGCCACAATAGTTTAGTAACTATCTTAGTTTTGTTATTTTAATTGTTCCACTTGATTTTATTTTTGTACAGATTATTGGTTGTGGTAAAAGTTCTGAAATGATTCATCTTGGTATGATTTTTTTTTTTACATGACAAAAACCTGGCATTGTAACGATGTGTAGACATTTTCTATCCACATTCTTGCAAAAAGAAGACCAATAACATACTGAGATCAGGAAAATGATTGTTAGTCATAGATAAAATAACAACATGCATGAACAGCCTAGCACAGCATGTTGCATGTCAATACTGAAATGTAAGAAGCACTCACGATAACGTTTTTATTAATTAACGTGTATGTGATGTAGTGTGAGTGTGATTATATATTCACACCATTGTCTCTTGTGTCCAGCGCCGTTCTTCACTGCTTCTCATTGACGTCACCACTCTTCAGACTGGTTAAGTCACACTGCGTTCTGTGTGACCCGGAAGTCGTCTTTACAGTGAAAGCCTAGGGAGCGTCAGAATGAGGCTCCATGGGCTTTCATTGTGTGATTGACTTCTGACTGCTGCATTGCTAGCTCAGTTAGTCAGAATTGTGATAGGATCAATGAGAAGAAGAAAACGGCGCTTGACACCAGAGACAGGGGTGGTGGGTGAGTGTATTATTATACACACTACATTACAAAAGTTCCCTTCTGAGGAAACTAGTGAAACGCATGTCAGGGGGTCTCCGGTGGTATCAATCTTATGGTAAAGCGATCCTCACTCCTTTCTACATTGACTTTTGATCTACCACTAGTGTAAGATGGCAACCGATGGTATTGTTAAGGGCCTGTCACACGCGTCAATATCGCCTGCACGATCTCGGCTGCGAGTGACGTTGCAGCGATATTGACGGGTGTGACATACTGAATCAACCAGCGATAAATCGCTGGTTGATGATCGCCAGGTTTTAGAACCTGCTCTAAAACCTGGCGATTGTCGCCCGGTGGACACGCAGCATCGCTGCGTGTGACACCGGGAGTAGCGATATTCCAGCTCCCAGCGCCTCTCACAAGCGCTGGGAGCTGGTATCCAAGGTAAACTGCGGGTATCTAGGCAGCGCGCGCTGCCTAGATACCCGCAGTTTACCTTGGAGACCAGCCTGCTCCCGCTTCCAGCAGGCTGGCAGCGGGAGCAAGACATCGTGGAAACGATATTTAAATCGTTTCCACGATGTTTCTGGTCAATTGATCGCTGGTGAGTCTGTCTGTGTGACAGCTCACCAGCGATCAGCCGTCAATGTCGTCAGCGATCAGATCGCTGACGACATTGACACGTGTGACAGGCCCTTTAAAGACTGGCTGTTATCTGTACTATAAACATGGTATTTCTCTGTGGGACTTGTAGTACCACAAGCCTTAAAAAGCATTCAAGGGTTCATGTCTTGCAGATAAATGAGAAACGTGGGTGTATTTAGACACCCAGATAGCTCCACCCAGGGAAGTGTCTTATGAAGTATAATGAGACTCTTGATATTTAGAAGTGGCTGGAGCGGCCATTTTCCTGGAAGAACATGGTAGAGAGATCATGTGTGTGGAGCATGCCAGAGCTCCTGTGAAAGTAATGGACCTGAAATCTGTATCTGAAAACTGACAAGGGGTGATTGGAACTGTTATGGACATTTGTTATGTTGCCTGTACAGCCAGTGGAAGTCCTGTTCATGTTAAAGTGCCTGGCTTATAAAGACCTGAATAAACCTAATGGATGTTTAACGCCGGCTTCACACTGCGGCACAGTTCGATCCAGGGCTGTCATAGGTGAACCTGACAGCCCCGGACCGGATCTGGACACAGAACTGGAGGGCCAATTATGCCCTCCGGTCCGTTGTGCAGCGGGATGTCTTATTTGCAGCCGCAGCTGCTGATAATTCAAGATTGCGGCTAGCGGGGAGCTAGCCACGGTCCTGAACTGTCAGCAGGAGATCGCTGGTGGTGCTGAAGTTCAGCGCCGGCCTGCGCTGAGCTTCAGCACTCGGCGTCCGGCTCCCGGGTGCGGCTCCGGTACAAACAGGCACCATAGACCCCCATTTTAGGGGGCACCGGATTGCATCGGACCGGGAGAATCCGGGAGCATCCGGAAGGATGAGCTGTTTTCCCCTGACACAAAAATGCTGCATGCAGCATTTTTGTGTCCGTGAGAAAAGTCTGAATCCTCCCGGATTCTCCCGGACAGATGGAAGCCAGATGGCAGATAGCTGCCATCCGGCTGCATAGCATGCTATGGGGCCGAAATCCGGTCCGGGGCTCTCAGGTTTCACCGTGGTATGAAGCCGGCCTAAATGAAGAATGTTTTCCTTCTGATGCCTTATTGAGTGGCAAAGCAAGTGAATAACTCCATTTTAGTGAATGTTATGTCACACTAGTTATAATACTTGTGGACCCTGCTTAGGACATTTTTTTCAGTGAATGACTTTTTCTGGGATTTTGTTCTCTATTTATCCTCTTTAGGCAGGGGTCCACAACCTGTAGCTCGGGAGCCATATGTGTCTTGCTTTCTTCCAGCTTAGTACATTAACAGCAGGTCTAGCAACTGCTATGAAGAGCAGATCCCCAGATTGTGACTTTTACAGGTTACCTCACATAAAAGTGCTGATCTGAATTGAGGGTAAGGTAGGAACCCTGGATCTTGGTATACTACCTCGGTGTAATTTCTGTGGGAAAGCTTTGGCTGTCATTATACAAGTAATGGGGTTCTTTGTGTCACTACTGTGGCTTGTGACCTCTCACAGAGCTGAATGTGACTCTCAAATTCAGAAAGTTTGGGTCCTGTGGTGTAAGGGCATTTATCCTCTATGTACACTGAGTGTGTCTATAAATGGATCTAATAAGATGAAGACTATGCTTGAACCGTACAATGAACCCTGATATCAACAACCCTATGGGGCGTCACACATGTTGCTTTCCATAAGTGGTCGCTAGTTGATGGCAGCATTCTCGTTTTCTCTTAGCAGAATAAAACTTTTTTTTTGTCTGTTTTTTCTTTTTTTACTTGGGAAAAATAGAAATGCTGCAGCACCATATGACGCCACCATCTTTGCCACTAGTAGAAACCCCCTTTAAATTGTATGGTACCTGTCCAGTTCTGGGATAGAAGTACAGTTTGGTGAAGTTTGTTTCTTCACGTGTTTGCTGCTATTCAGATAGTGATCAGTTGTAGATAGTTGAGTCCTCTTTTCTTCCTGGAGCACCACTCCAGCGTTTGTTTTTTTTTGTGTTTTTAATTTCTCCACTGTTCTATATCACCTTCTGCTGCCTCCATGTTTTTCCAGCAGTGCTCCCATCGGTCTGCAAGAAAAGTGACTAGCCGGCAGCTCCAGTGTTTGTTGAGAGTGCATGAGTTACTTTTCAAGGCATCTCTATGGTAGTATTGTTCTGGCTCTCATAGAAATGCAATGAGAGCCTGTGATGTAGTTTCTGACTTCTGGCCAGTCAGAATCTACAGGCACAAGGTGGTGCCGTGGGCTCGGTAAATTATGAAAAACACAGGAAGGTGAATATATGACTGGGGGCATGGGCTTACATTTAAAAGCATCACTACATTGGTTAAAGAAAAACAAAAAAAAAACCGCGGTGGTTGTGCTTTAATGCAATATACAGTCGGCCATTATGACCAGTCATATAATATATACAGTGAGGCTTTGCGGAAAGTATTCTTGTAGCCTGCTCTACTGCTTTTCACTACTAAAGCCATTAAACCTGTTACAAATAAGGACATTATAATCCATCTAATTTGGTTCATTGTATTAGCCAATGGGTTTGCCAGTGTAAGAGGATTAGATATATGTAGGGGGAGTATGTTGCTGGACAGTGCATGTGACAGATCGTACTAAGTATACCAAGACAGCCCAGCACAGACCACTGGAGAAAGGTCTGGGCTCTAGGGGCAAGGCTACCTGATGGACAGTTGGGAGAGACAGGCACTGCTTTAAAGGTGTACATACATATGTGAGGAGAGACTGCAAGACTCCTGAGAGCAAAGTCTTCAGTAAAAACAGCATTTAGAGAGAAATGAGAGGAGAGGCTAGGAATTGCCTGGACTGTTCTGATTGATATTTGATAAGAGCTGAGGACTATCCTGTGTACGAGATATATGGAGTTCTGCCGAGATTTCCATATTTCATTTGTGAAGTAAAGTTGTGTTATACTGTTTTCTGCCACCTGCCTGCTTCATATATTCATATAGTGCATAGATTAAACCACCCTTGCATTTGCCTGCCTTTATGAGCACTTTTACTTTACATTTTATGTTTGGATACTAGGGCTGTCTCCAGTATTGTATGTGTATTTATTTGAAGATGTGATCTGGAAAAAGTTGTCTTAAGAAGCACTGTGCCTTCTAGGGTGCACAATCGGAGGCCCAGAGGCCACATGCTGCCTGTCATGTCATTCTCTATACAGTATTTCCATGCCTGAAGACAGTAAAGCAGCATACTCGAATGGGCAAGCACAAAAGGAGCACTGTGTAACCAGATTCGGGTCCCTCATACATCAAAAGTCTTGGGTTCCTTGACCCCGGTTTAGCACTCCATGTGGGGCTCCTTATGCCTGCAGCTCTCATTATTCTAGCTTATGGGAATTGTGAAATGCAGCCAGCTATTGCAACACCCATAGACTTTAATGGAAAAGGTTACATGAGTACAGAGTCTCCTCCTCTAGACTCTAGAGGACCATTTAGGGGGACCCCAACTTCCCCCCCTCATTATACATATATGTGGGGGTTCTGCCAGCTAGAGGAACCTGCATCTCTTAGACATTGATGGCACAAGCTTTTGATATGCCATAAACCTCTCAAAAGGTAATAGCACTTTAAGTTTAACTGCAGCCATTGGAAGTTATTTGGTATGAAAATGTGGCCTTTTCTCATTAGTATAACTCAATTATCTTTTGGCCGTGTACTCCATCAGCATATTAGGCACAGTATTCCGAGCAATGAAGCATTTCTAGCATTATTTTCATTGTCTGCATCCGGTACTGTACAATTTACAGATTCCACTGCTTTATTTTTACCCACCGCACCTAATATCTCTTCACTGCTGTCTGCCTGTATTGATTGCGTTATTTTTGTAAAGGTTATTGTAAGGGCAATGAAACGGTAATGATGGCTCTTGGGTCTGCATGTTCTAGACACAAGCTATGTATAGAAATATTTATAAACTTTGCTATCTTATCCTGATTTGTATAATCCATCTTGACATATGATTATACTATATCCCATATACCCCTATACCAATATACAGGGTGAGCCATTTATAGGGTGGGTCATTTATATGGATACACCTAAATAAAATGGGAATGGTTGGTGATACCAACTTCTTGTTTGTGGCACATTAGTATATGGGAGGGGGGAAAACTTTTCCAGATGGGTGGTGACCATGGTGGCCATTTTCAATCCATCTTTAGATATATCCATTTAAATTGCCCACCCTATAAGTGGCCCACCCTGTATTTACTGACCTATATATAAAAAAAATTTGAGATGTAAAAGATTTATATGTCCCTTATGTCTCCATGCCCACATAATCACCATAACGTAAGGCTACATTTACATTGGCCAATCGTGCATTAGCGTTCCTGCAAAAACTTGTTTCTTGATTATCGTCTTGTCTAAAAATGGCAAGCTTAATTATCCTCTTTCTCGGCAACACATTGTCCTGTTTAAGCAGATGTGCTGCCGAGAACAATGACAGTCACTTTACACAGAATGATCATATTCATGATCGTTGTGTTACCCTATCTAAATAGGTTATTAAACAGCTTACAGCCATGGGTCAACCAGCAAAATCCCTTGTATCCCTTGTTCTTTATATGTATCCCAATATTTTTGTGGTGGTATGTCTATTTTTTTTTTTATTGCCTTATTTTAAATTACTTGTCTATCTCCCCTTCATTGTAAAATTCCGCTTAATAATAATAAAAATATCTTTGAAAACCAGTAAAAGACCCCCCTGAAACAGTAGATATCTTCCAGATACCAGTAAATATTTTAGCCACAAAGTTAATATATGAACAGATTGGGTCGAGGGGGTGAATATATGTACAACTGCTTATTTTCTCACAGCATAAGTAAGGGAAAAATCAAACTAAATGTGACAATAACAGGGCATATACAATGTAATAAAGAGAACCTATTAGAAGGATTTAGCAATGTAACAGAAAGCCATGGCCATAATAGCGCTGCTATACTGATTAAACTGATACCTTAGATCATGGGTGGGGAACCTTTTTTTCTGGTCATCATAATGGGAGACCCAGACAATGGGGTTAAGGGCACTGCCCTCCGGAGGCCACACTAGGTACTACAAGTTTGTAGACACCGCCCCCTCCGCTTATAAACCCCCACCGCAGGGAATATCCTCAGTTTTTAACTTAGTGTGCTCGGAGGTATCACACGCATTGCTTGCACTTCACTGCATCCTCACAACTTACGTGATGGCGTCTGAAGACAAGGTAATATGGTCCCGGTCGGGGACCTTCGGCAGTCTCCCTGCTCACCCTTAGGGAACACGCAGGTCGAGGTACCGGAGGGCCTAGAGCCTGGACACTGCGTGTCCTCCCGGTACGCTGTCGCACTCCTTCCCATCCCTGTTTGGGGGCTCTGGAAAGTGGGAGAATGGAGCCTTGCACAGCTCCGCTCCGTCCGAGGCCTCCCTAAATGGTGCTTACAGACCGGACTGGAGCCAGCCCAGTCCGAGGCCTCCCTAAATGGTGCTTACAGACCGGACTGGTGCTGCACCCCCGTCCGAGGCCTCCCTAAATGGTGCTTACAGACCGGACCGGCACTGAGGCACCTTGTGTGTCTCCGGTGTGCCTGGGGGTAGTGTCGGCACTATATGTGTTGGGACACTCAGACCGCGCGTACCCTCGGGTCCGCGGTTCTGGCAGTGGACCCCGTGCTGGGGCCACTCTGGCTGACCGCCCTGTGTCTCACAGGGGCTGCGGCTGTCGGCTACAGACTTTTGTCTGCAGCCATTAGTATTGTGTTTTGTGTCACGGTACTTCCCGCGCTGCGGGCCTCGGCGCCTTCATTACTGAGGCTGCCTGAGGAGATGGAAGCAGCCCAGGCGGTGACGTCATTAATGGGCGTGCGTGTGTGCTCCCGCGTGTTTTCGGCTCCGCCCACAGTTAGTCTGTCGGCGGCCATCTTTCCCTTCACTTCCCGGCTGGGATCTGCTTGAAGTGCACGGCTGCACTCAATTCAGGGGAGACCGGAAAACCTCGCGGAGGCCACACACGCACACACCGCTTCCTCCACCGCATTACTGCGGTTGGTAAGCCGCCGGTTGTACCGGTTTTCTTTAAAGATCGGCTTTTTCCTCCCTGCTGTAGGGATGTCCTCAGCTGGGAAGAGCGCTGCCAAGGCGGCAAGTAACACCACTGCCTGTGCTACGTGCAACGGGACACTGGTTGAGGGGTCCTGCAATAACTGCGGACGCCCAGAGGCACGGGCTGAGACTGCAAAGGAGACAGCAGCTCCGGTGCTATACCCTGTGGTCCATGTGGGCCCAGGGCCATGGGAGACACAGAACAAGATAAATGAATCTATGTTATCCCAGCTGTCCTCCATGTCGCAATCCCTGGAGGTACTAACCAGGAGGCTGGAGAACCCAGCTGCTCCTTCATATTATCCCCGGGTGTCCCCTGCCTCAACTGTGAGACCCCTTAAGCGGACTCGACGTGAGGATTCACCCGAGCCCCAGACACTCTCTGAGGAGGAAGGTCTCTCTGAGGGGGACGAGGATGATGGGGGTTCATTACTCGGGTCCGTGTCAGAACCACCAGAGGGGGTGGAGGATCTGGTGTCCTCCATCAACGAGACTTTACGTCTCGTGACACCCCCTGAGGAGGTGACCGTTCACCCGAAGGAGGTCTACCAATGGCTGCGGCCGGAGGCTAGACCAAGTGGCTCCTTTATGGATCACACTAACTTTGGAAGGGTGATTAGAGCTCCCAGGATTCATCCTGGCGGCGTTATGTCCGTAAATCTAAGGACAATCGCTTCCCCTTCCCTGAGGAGGTGCTTCAGGAGTGGTCGCAGTCCCCTAAGGTGGACGCTTCCATGACCAGGATTGCTGCACGCTCCCTCTTCTCTGCCTCTGATAGCTCCTCATTGAAGGACGCTACTGATAGACAGGTCGAGCAACTCGCCAAGTCTTCTTATGAGGCTGTGGGGTCTTCATTTGCCCCTAATTTTGCCGCGGTCTGGACTCTGCAGGCGATCACCTCCTGTTTGGACGGTATCGCTGACCTGGCAGGGTCCAGCTCAGAAGTCCTGGCGCTCACGGATAGAGCAAGGGCCTATGCGGATTACGCCAGGACAGCAACACTGGAAACTGCCACTCGCTCAGCTGTGGCTTCGGCCAATGCTATAGCGATCCGCAGATTGTTGTGGCTGCGTCTATGGGACTCAGATGCCACGTCCAAGAAGATTTTGCAAAATCTTCCATTCTCTGGCGACAGGCTTTTTGGTACCGAACTGGACAAGTTGATAAAGGATTCTGCGGAGTCAAAGATCCCACAGAATAAACCTAAGCCACGGTATACCGTAAAGAGGAACCCTAAACAGTGGTCCTTTCGGTCCAGTTCACAACCTTCAGCATCGTCTGCCCGAGCGGACAGAGGGAGCAAGCCCTCTACTCAGTGGCGTCCCAAGGGTCGCCAGAAGAAGCCGGCGGGGGCAGCGGCTGCCACCCCCAAACCCGCTTCCGCATGACTCGCTCTCTCATCCTACCTCCCCACAGGTGGGGGGCCGCCTGTCTCTTTTTCGGGACAGATGGCTACTCCAAGTCCAAGATCAGTGGGTACGAGACATAGTCTCCAGAGGTTACAGGATAGAGCTGACGTCACAGCCGGCACACCGATTCCATCGGTCGGTCCCGTCCCCAGAAAAGGCTCAGGCTTTTCATCTGGTGTTGGAGAGTCTCCGCAAGGACGGAGTTGTGGTCCCAGTACCTTCTGGGGAGAGGTTCAGGGGTTTTTACTCCAACCTCTTTATCGTCCCAAAGAAGGATGGCTCTTTTCGCCCGGTTCTGGACCTAAAGTTGTTCAACCGCCACGTGTTGGTTCGGAAGTTCCGCAAGGAATCCCTGAGATCCGTGATCGCGGCTGTGTCACAGGGGGACTTCCTAGCGTCCATAGATATTCGGGACGCTTACCTTCACGTGCCCATTGCACCGGCTCATCAACGCTGGTTAAGATTCGCAGTGGGGGACGAACACTACCAGTTCGTGGCGCTGCCTTTCGGTCTGGCCTCGGCTCCGCGGGTGTTCACGAAAGTGATGGCCTCTATGATGGCTCTCCTGCATGTGCAGGGACATACCGTCATTCCCTATCTCGACGACCTGCTGGTCAGGGCGCCATCGGAACACCTTTGTCAAGAGAGCCTGAATGTGACTATGAGGTCTCTGGAACAATTCGGTTGGCTCCTCAATATTCAGAAGTCAACTCTGGTTCCGACCCAGTCATTGACATATCTGGGCATGGACTTCAACACGGCCTCAGCCCTGGTGTCTCTACCACGAGCCAAACAACTGGCCATCCATTCAGGAGTGCAACAGATCCTCCTGTCCCCACAATCATCCCTGCGGGTGTTGATGAAGCTGGTGGGGCGCATGGTGGCAGCAATAGAGGCGGTGCCTTTCGCACAATTTCGCCTCCGTCCTCTACAGCTGGAGATCCTCCGCAGTTGGGACAAGAGGACGACCTCTCTGAATCGGCTGGTGACCCTTTCCCAACCGACCAGGGATTCCCTGCAGTGGTGGCTACAACCACGTCACTTATCTCGGGGCCGGTCCTTCATCAAACCGTCATGGTTAGTGGTGACCACCGACGCCAGTCTGAAGGGCTGGGGGGCGGTGTTCTTACACCACAGGGCCCAAGGCCTCTGGACTCAGTCGGAGTCGGCGTTGCAGATCAACGTGCTGGAGATCAAGGCGGTCTATCTGGCGCTCCTGGCTTTTCAGAAATTCCTCTCCGGACGACCCATTCGGGTTCAGTCCGACAATGCGACGGCCGTCGCTTATATAAATCATCAAGGAGGAACCAGGAGTGCACAGGCTCTGGCCGAAGTCCACCGCATCCTATCCTGGGTGGAGGACAACAACTGCCTGATCTCCGCAGTTCACATCCCAGGGGTCGAAAACTGGGAGGCCGACTATCTGAGCCGGCAGGGGATGGACGCCGGAGAGTGGTCTCTTCATCCGGAAGTCTTCAGAGAAATCTGCAGCAGATGGGGCACTCCGGACGTGGATCTGATGGCCTCGCGGCTGAATCATCAGGTGCCGCAATACATGGCAAGGTCGTGGGATCCCCAGTCTCTGGGAGCAGACGCCCTGATCCTGAGTTGGTCCAGATTCCATCTGCCGTATGTGTTCCCGCCTCTAGCTCTGATTCCCAAGGTACTGTGGAAGATCAGGACGGAGTGCAGGGTAGCCATTCTAGTGGCTCCAGATTGGCCCAGGAGGTCCTGGTTTCCGGACCTGTGGCAACTGTCAGGCGGACACAGGTGGGCTCTTCCAGAACGCGCAGATCTACTCGCGCAAGGCCCATTCTTCCACCTCAATTCCAGGGCCCTCAGATTGACTGCATGGCTCTTGAGGCCTGGCTGCTGACATCCAGGGGTTTCTCCCCTACAGTGGTTGCTACTATGAATCGGGCTAGGAAGCCTGTTTCGCGAAAGATATACCACAGGACGTGGAAAATCTTTTTCTCCTGGTGTGCCTCTGGTGGACGGTCTCCTTGGCCCTTGTCTGTTCCGACCCTGTTGGCTTTCCTACAGTCGGGTTTGGAGTTGGGGTTATCCCTCAGCTCCCTGAAAGGTCAAGTGTCAGCGCTGTCTGTGCTGTTTGACAGACGTTTAGCGCTCTTCCCGAAGGTCCGTCAATTCCTGCAGGGGGTGTCTCGGGTGGTTCCGCCATACAGGCGACCACTGGACCCTTGGGACCTTAACATGGTCCTGGCGGCACTGCAGAAACCGCCGTTTGAGCCGCTGAGGGAAGTTCCCCTCTCTCGTCTGTCCCAGAAAGTGGTATTTTTGGTGGCAATTACGTCTCTGAGAAGGGTCTCAGAATTGGCTGCACTTTCGTGCAAGTCACCCTTCCTGGTGGTTCACCAAGACAAGGTGGTGTTACGCCCACGGCCAGAATTCTTGCCTAAGGTGGTGTCCACTTTTCACCTGAACCAAGAGATTGTGCTTCCATCTTTTTGTCCCGCTCCCGTTCATCAGGTTGAGCGCGACCTCCACACTCTGGATCTGGTGAGGGCTGTGCGCATTTATGTGTCCAGGACTGCCTCCTTCCGGACGTCGGACTCCTTGTTCATCCTTACGGCGGGTCGCTGTAAGGGGTCCGCGGCATCAAAATCAACCTTGGCCAGATGGATCAAGGTGCCCATTCAGGAGGCCTACCGTTCTTCCGGTCTGCCTCTCCCGGTGGGATTGAAGGCGCACTCGACCAGAGCTGTCGGTGCCTCCTGGGCTTTGCGACATCGAGCTTCTGCTCTACAGGTGTGTCAGGCAGCCACATGGTCAAGCCTGCATACTTTTTCTAAGCACTATATGGTGCATGCCCATGCCTCTGCGGATGCAAGTTTGGGCAGGCGGGTCCTTCAGGCGGCGGTTACCCACCTTTGAGGGGGACCATGTGTTATCCGTCTTTTGAGGAACTCTTCCCGCCCTGGGGTATTGCTTTAGGACATCCCCATTGTCTGGGTCTCCCATTATGATGACCAGAAAAAAGAGAATTTTGTTTACGTACCGTAAATTCTTTTTTCTTTAATCATCAATGGGAGACCCAGCACCCACCCAGTTGTTCCGTTGGATGTTGTCACATTTGACTTGTTCCCAGTTGGAACAGTTTATTCCGGGTTGTTGGACCGTTTTGTTCACGGTTTCTTTCCCGAGGTTTCGGGTGTGGTTATTTTGTCTCCTCGCAGCTTATGGACCAAACTGAGGATATTCCCTGCGGTGGGGGTTTATAAGCGGAGGGGGCGGTGTCTACAAACTTGTAGTACCTAGTGTGGCCTCCGGAGGGCAGTGCCCTTAACCCCATTGTCTGGGTCTCCCATTGATGATTAAAGAAAAAAGAATTTACGGTACGTAAACAAAATTCTCTTTTTTGCATGGGGCCGTTTGGAAATCTCTACCATCCTTCGGGGGGCCACCCAAATGTATCAACTTGAAAATTACCCTGCTGTACTTTGTTAACCAATCAACTCACCCCTACTGTAGTGACTGGCGCTGCTTCTTTTTGGTGCAGCTGTGCTTTTAGGTGATATTGATCATATTGCTATTCAACTGCTTTTTTCAGGTTTGCTAGAGCCCTATGCATCACAGGAGAGGCTGGGGGCATATACATCATTGGGGAGGCTGGGGCATAGAGATCACTGGGGAGCCGGATTTAAAAGGCAGGCAGTCGGCAAAACGTGGCTGCCAGCCTGATAACCGTGGCCCCAGGAATCTGTCCGAGGGCTGCAGAAAAGGTCATCGAGGCTGGGGCCTGAGGTTCCCCATCCCTGCCTTAGATGAAGGAAGCCGATCTTTAGTTGTTGTTTTCTTCTAATGACAGCTCTGTGTATGAGGGCAGGACTGAGGGTAAGGTTTTCTTCCACCCTGTATATCTATGACAAGTCACTGATTATTCAGTGACCTGCCTCCTTTAAAAAATTGCTTTCAAATTTAGCACACCAATGACAGCATCGCAAAATTTAAACAGAGCTCTGTCACTCAGTGATGTGTCATTGACATACAGGTGGCAAGAACACGACGCTACACCTAATGCTGCCTCAATACATAGAGCTGTCTGTAGATCTGGGGGCATGCACGTGTCCTCTTCACTAAGTCAGTTCGTTAGTTAGGGTAGTACTCAGATAACCTACACTTCTTTACTCTCTTTTTTAACTATGTGCTTTATTTCTAAATTCATCTTCTTATGTGCATTTGCCATCCACATTCACCGCCCATCCCCCTCCATCACCACTCATCCACATCAGCCCCGCTCTCCTTCCCTCTTCTAAGTACAACTCACATGCTCTTTTCACCATGCTAAATAATCTCAGTCCATGTCCCATGGTATTGAATCATAAGCAGGGCCCTTTCACTCAGACGGCAAAAGGCAGGGGGAGCGGCTGTGCAGAAGGGGGCGGCACCATATGCACACAGCGTCCCCCTGTCATGGCGCCGGCGGTCCTCACTCCGCGCTATAGGGGAGGCGGTGCTGGGCTCTGACAGCACACCCCCGCCCTCACCCGCAGCTAAAGGGGCGGCGGTGCTGGGCTCTGACAGCACATCCCCCAACAACTCCCCCCCCCCATGGTCCTCAGCCTCTGACAGCACCTACCCATCCCCCCCCCCCCCGGTCCTCACCCGTGGCTATAGGGGCGGCGGTGCTGGGCTCTGACAGCACCCCCCCCAGTCCTCAGCCTGTGACTTAGGTGGAAGGGGGGCTTATCATGTCGCAAATCCAAAAATTATTTGCTCTCTTTTTCATGCTGCTACATTTAGGTGCTCTCTCTCCTTACCCTGGACCACTCTCCACCAACTTCAAACCCTCCCCCATCTCTCAAAAAAACCCTGCTAGCCATACTAACATCAGTTTAACGCCTTCATCTCGCTCTTTTATTTGCACACTCTGGAATCCATGGTCTGAATGCAACAAGCTTCCTTACATTCACAACTACTTTCTGAATAACTCTTATCTGCTGGCCCTCACTGAAACCTGGATTCAGGATTATCACACTGTTTCCCCCTGCTACTATTTCTCAGGGCAGCCTACATTTTTCCCATTCCCTGAGACCTGCAAACACACATGGTGGCTGCTTTCTCCTGTCCCCACAATGCAATTTGCAGGTCATCCGCCCCCCCCCCCCTGTTCCATCACTCTCATTCCTTTCTTTTGAGGTCCCTCTTCCTCAGAGTAGCGATTGTATACAGTCCCCAGGCTCGACCACCCAGTTCCTTGACCATTTTTTTGCCATTCTGCTGCACTTCATGTCCTCCAAATTACCAACCCTAATCCTGGGATACTTTAATATCCACAAGCAGGCCCACCTCCCATCTGCATTCCAGCTACTATCTCTAACCACCTCTCTTGGCCTCTCACAGCTTTCAAACTGTTAGACACACAAAGACTGTAACAGCCTTGACCTGGTCTTTGTCCGGTTCAGCTCAGTCTCCTACTTGGATAACTTACCTCTTCTCCTCTCCGACCACTACATTCTCTCCTTCGCACTCACAAATCCTCGCCCACCCCAGCACACTGTTACCAATTACACATTCAGAAATCTACAGGCAATTAAACCTCATACACTTACAGACTCTCTACACTCTTCTCTGTCCCCAATCTGCTCCTTTTCCTGTCCAAATCTGGCTGTAATTCACTACAATGACCCTCTCAGAAGCTTCCTGGACTAAGTAGCACCCATCACCATCAGAACCTCCAAACAGACAGTAAAACAGCCCTTGCTCAGATCATAATCTTGATTTCTCCAGATATTCTAGCAGTGCCAAATGCCTATGGAGGAAAGCTCGCACACCAGAATACTTTATCCTCCATACATTTATGTTAAGACCCTATAACGTAGCCCTTCACCTCGTCAAACAGACCATCTTCACCACCCTGAATTACTTACTATCCAACAATCCAACAAAAACTCTTCAACATATTTCACTCCTTCCTCAGTCCTAAACTGCAGGCCCCTATCACTGACCTTTGTGCTGATGATCTGGCCTCCTACTTTACAGAGAAAATATAAATCAGCTCCCAGCCGCCAAGTGCCTATATATCCATCCCTCCCCACATTTGATCCAGTCACAGAAGAAGTTCACAGGATCTTCTTGTCCTACTACATGCACCACTGACCACATTCCCTCACATCTACTCCAGTCTGTCTCTTCGGTGGTCACTTCTTGCATAACTAAAATCTTCAATCTCTCCCTCTCCTCTGGTGTCTTCCCCTCCTCCTTCAAATACCCTATCATTACTCTCTTATAAAAAAAACTTCTCTTGACCCATCCTGCACAAATAACTAAAGACCGGTCTCCAATTGCCCCTTCATCTCTAAATTCTTGGGAGTACCTGGTCTTTTCCCACCTCACCTGTTACCTCTCCACTCCACAGAGTTTTTTTTCTCTCCCAGAAAGTCCGTTTAGCCCTGCCCCCTGAAGGGCGGGGCCAAACGGCAAGTTCTGAAAAAAAAAATAAATACTCTGTTTAAATGCTGCTGAAGAGGGAGAGAATGATTGGCAGCTGTGGGCAGATTAAACATGCAGGGGGTGTGAATCTGCCCTTGGCTGCAGCCCCTAGCCACCTCCTTAATGGCTGGAGCATGTAAGTTTTCTAAGTGTATTATCTCAGGGTACAGGGCTGCTCAAGTGCTGGGGGACCCCTTGTCTGCATGCTGTAGACCTGCTGCATCCAGTGCTGTAATTAGATCACCATGCCTGGTTTGGTGACAGGTCCTCTTTAACAGTTGCTGTAATATTGGAAGGAAGAGAAAAAAGACCTCTGTATATATAAAGCGCACAACCAAAAACGGAGTATATACTTGTGAATTTACTAAATATCAAACATGGTGAGGGCTACGCAGAGTCCCAGGGTTAAATACAAATTAAAACCAATTGGTCCGGACCATCACAGAATGCTGTTTATGTATAGTCAATATAACAAAATACACAGTTAATTATGCACCAGGGTAAAGCAGTATCATATAGAATTTGTGGATCCCTAATCCAAGTAGATCACAGTGGATCATCAGGTATATACTCGGGGGAGGTGGAAAACCCCCCGAAGTGGGTGACCAGGTATGGGGGAATATAGTCACCTGGTTACGCTGTAGTGGAAGCGGGGTGTAAAAAGGTTCAGGGTTTAAGTGAATATGGATTGTGTACTAGTGATAAACAATATCCCCACACTACAGCATAATCAGTGGGTGATCAGCACGGTTTACCAGTGAGGAATAGCAAACGGTTTATTAATCATACATAGCCAAGTGTAACAGTATAGCTCCTACAATAAAAGGTATAGACTAGTCACTATATATGCAGCAATACAAGAACCGTTTATGATATAACTGGTAATACAATGGTTAATAGATAAAACCCCCATGTAGCAAGAGTGGAGAATTGTCATGTCATCAACAAGTGCTGGTATAGGGGCAATTAGGGGCAGAAACCCCCAGATTGTCCAAGGTATAGTCACCAACTGAGGAGTCAAGGGCCTTGGTGTAGGGAGAGGGTGCTCCATAGCAGAGGGTGATGGGGACAGCCCAACGCGTGTCGCCCGGAGGCTTCGTCAGTTGCTGTAATATTGGTCTCTGCTTGTACGACCTACTGCTCTTAGTTGGTATGTGTCACCAGGGTTTTGTTACCCTATCAAAGTGTAGACTCAAAGCTATAGGCTGGTGAAACACAAGTATATGACTCGTGTAAAGATCGCATCACATCGGCCATAGGATCCACTGACCTGAGCTTGAAGCTTCATGTATTTCTATGCAGCTGTCACACTGGGGTCCGGAGAGCCGTGGCCGGTCGAGGCAGTGCGATGTAATCCTCACGAGTCATACGCTAGTGTAACTCCAGCCTTAGTTACAATATAGCATTGGAGAGGATGAGAATGGCTCCCTCAGTTTTAGAAAGAACATGCAAGATGGATGGTAGCAGAGAGTTTACTTGGTACTCATACTCAGCATGAATCTTGCCTCTGTAGTCATCTAGGACAATATTGTCAAGACATTTTATTCTAGATGAGAGTCAATATTTGGCATTATTTGTAACTTCTGTGAAAATGATCATGTGCAAATGCATTTTTCATTTTATTTGCAGGATGTTACACACAAGATGCTTTCGTCTGGAGAGTGTACACCAGAAGATCTCTGCTTCTCCCTACAGGTTAAGACTTAGATGTGTCAGATTAAAAAATTAATTAAAGCACTGCGACACTTCCCCATATTGTGCAGCATATTATTTTTTTTTTACACTATACTGTAGAGGCTCTTGTGCATGCCTTATGTTTATCAGTTTGGTTAATGTGTATTTCTAGGCTGTCTACATGTTGATTTATCCTCTTTCCTCTAATATGATTCTCCTAATGCACAATACATACTTGATAAGATATATATATATATATATATAAGATATATATATTTTTTTTAAGTTGCAGAGGGGGGAGGTTTATCACCCTGGACTTACCCTGCTGAGTTCTATCTAATGTGAGCAAGTAATAGATCAGTGACAGAACTGCTCCTGACTCACGCTGTAGAGCAGGGGTTCCCAACCTGTGGTTCAGGAGCCACATATGATTTGTGGGCCTGTGATGTGTGGACTGTTGCTGTCTGCCATTTTGGTGCATTAACACCATGTTTAGCAAACAGCTATGAAGGGAAGGTCTTAAGATGGTTACTTTTGTGAGTAGCGCCGCACAGAAGAGCAGATCTGAATGAGATAAGGTAGGAACCCCTGGATTTTGGTATACTGTCTCAGTGTGATATCTGAGGAAACCCTTTGGCTGTTATACCTATATTGTGGGCTCCGGGTGTCACTACTGTGACTGAGCAGGAGCTGGATATGGCTTGCAACCCTCTCATAGAGCTGGATGTGGCTCTCAAGGTCAGATAGGTTGGGAACCACTGCTGTAGAGGATCATTGTATTCTGTGTGATGTAGCTTCTGCACATCTTCCCTGCCTCCTGCTTGTGACAGGTCTCACAACAATCCACTGTAGTTGTCCTCTGCCTAAAGTTTCCAATGTCTGTATGTTAGCTGTAATGGAAAGCTCTGAACTGCTGTTCACAGCTCTGAGCAGCATCACAGTCAATGTAACTGCTACCATAATCATGTATAGAAAATAGCATAGTAAAGATCTAGATTTAGAAAAACATGTATTTTGTAATCTAGTTTTACCTAGTAAAATGAGATGATTTTGTGTAACACTTGACATTCCAAATAATTTCACAGTTACTATGCCATATTTTTTCCTGACAGGAAACCCTCTTCTCTATGCTTGTGGAGATAACAGAGCGGGCTATGGCTCATTGCGGTTCACAAGAAGTTTTAATAGTGGGTGGCGTTGGATGTAAGTAACAAGCGACTGGAAAGTGCAAAAGTGACACTCCATAGCTGCCCTCAAAATACATGACGAAATCCATGAGTTACCCACAAAATTCAGTTTTGAATGCAAATTTCACCAAGTGCTTTACAATCTGTACACTGCAGCACAAATCTAGGACGGAGAGGGCGTAGTTCAAACGTGGAAATCCACTGCATGCCTAGATCCATTGCAGATATTTTATGCCATTTCTGATTGGAGATGTTTAAAAACTTCTTAACTTCCGTTGTACTGTACAGGGTAGAATGTTAGTATGGATTGTCCAACTGCATTCCCTGCTGTGTTATCCTGCCTATTTGTCCAATATGGATCCACCACATGTTGGGGTGCAGGACGTTTGCTATCTTGGGTTACAGCATATGCTAAACGGCATACCGTTACAGCAGGAAAATCAACAACTTTCATTTTATATGCTTAGGTAATGTACGACTGCAAAATATGATGGAAGCAATGTGCAAAGAACGAGGTGCCAAGCTATTTGCTACAGATGAGCGGTGAGAGTTATATAAACTGTTCATTTCATTATTTCCTATCCAATAACAGTATTTCTTGATATGTAAAATCTCTCTTTATCATACATGGCCCAGGCCCACATTAATCATCGTAAGGGCTTGTTCACATGCTGCACTTTACAATACCAACAGAGTGACTGAGATTTCAGAAATCTTGTGCACGTGCTGTTTATTATTTACCTGCTAATTTGAACAATCAGAGCATTTTTTTGTTTTTTTTAATCTGCAGTATGTCAATTAATTCATTGTTTTGGCAGCATTTCTCACTAAGTACAATGAATGGGGGAGTTAAACACTTTTATGTTACTAGTTTTTCATGCCAACATTATATCATTTTATATAATTTTTAGCTTTTGTATTTGACAGGTTTTGTATTGACAATGGTGCAATGATTGCTCAAGCAGGATGGGAAATGTTCAGATCAGGACAAGTGACATCACTACAAGATTCTTGGATAACTCAGCGGTCAGTGTCTCTTACATTATTATAGTGTTATTTCACTTGACACCTTAATTTTTGTAAGCAAGTGGAGGGGTGAATATAAAAAATATTAATTTCCACCACTTATGTGTCCTTTTTTTTTATTTAACAAAACAATGGTTAGCAACACACTAATGATTAGACTAAAAAGTACTAATGAAAATGTATTTAACAATCCCTAAGTACTCTCTAAAGGACCCAACTTTACAGCAGAAGACTGCCTGAACTTCCAGCTTGTGGAATCCCACAATGCTACACAGCAGCTGTTTTCAAAACTTAAAATCTCATGTGTTATCACAATTCTCTCTTTTAATTACAGCTTAATAGATAGTGCAAGTGAAAAGTCAATTCATCTGCACCTGGGGTTTGTGATCATGGGACGTCCTATGACACAGCAGCAAGGAGTGAGTGCTGTCATCACCTTGCAGCTGCTCAATAAATCCATTACATGCTGACCAAAGCATGTAATGGGGCCATCACACGCGTCAATGTCGTCAGCGATCTGATCGCTGACGACATTGACAGATGATCGCTGGTGAGCTGTCACACAGACAGACTCACCAGCGATCAATGGACCAGATGCATTGTGGAAACGATTTAAATATCGTTTCCACGATGTCTTGCTCCCGCTGCCAGCCTGCGGTAAGCTGGAGCAGGCTGGTCTCCAAGGTAAACTGCGGGTATCTAGGCAGCGCGCGCTGCCTAGATACCCTATGTATACCTTAGTTACCAGCCTCCTCCGCTCACTGGCTGGTATCTAAGGTACACAGCGGGTAACTAGGGTCCCTAGATACCAGCCGGTGAGCGGAGGAGGCTGGTAACTAAGGTACACATCGGGTATCTAGGCAGCGCGCTGCCTAGATACCCACAGTTTACCTTGGATACCAGCTCCCAGCGCTTCCTGAGAGGCGCTGGGAGCTGGAATATCGCGTCTCCCGGTGTCACACGCAGCGATGCTGCATGTACACCGGGCGACCATCGCCAGGTTTTAGAACAGGTTCTAAAATCTGGCGACCATCAACCAGCGATTTATCATTGGTTGATGCGCCCTGTCACACGCGTCAATATCGCTGCAAAGTCACGTGCAGCAGTGATCGTGCACGCGATATTGACGCGTGTGACGGCCCCGTATGACATTTGGAAGAAAATCGATCAAGGATCCCTATGTCACTCTATTGGCTCCATCCATTGCGATCTTGGAGAGCCAGTGGTTGTTTTAGAACCCAGCAGCATAAAATAGCCACTGGGTCAGTCATAGCTTAAAGGCTAAGGTCTTATTCAGTGCAAAAAAATAAAAAAACTCTGTTTCTGCAACTTATCATTGGAGGACAGAAAAAAAACATGGGTGAAACTAAAGGCCCAGTCTCACATAACGACGCATCAGCGATCCTGATAACGATGTGCAGAGATCGCTGGTGCGTCGTTTACACATCGCTGGTAAGATGTCAAACAGGCATCTTACCAGCGATGTGAAAAATGACGCACAAGCGATCCAGAATTATACCGAGGTCGTTGTGAATTTTCTCTCCATATCATTGAGATCGATCGTTGCTCATTATCTGTGTCAAACACAACGATGTAGCGCTCCCAGAGGGAGCGCAACGACGTAGAAGTGATTCGGAGCAGTGTGTAACGATCAACGATCTCACAGCAGGGGCCAGATCGTTGGTATGTGTCACACAGAACGACATCGCTGTTGGGATCGCTGTTGCGTCACGAAATCCGTGACGCAACAGCGATCTCGTTAGCGATCTCTTTATGTGTGACAGGGCCTTAAGAATTACAAACTTAAGGGCAAAAGTAATCTCCTCCTCAGTGGGCTACACCTGCCTAATGACAATAAGCTATTCACTAAAGGCCCCGTTACACGTAGCAACGCTCTAGCGATCCCGACAACGATACAACCTGGCAGGGATCGCTGCAATGTCGCTAAGTGGTCGCTGGTGAGATGCCACACAGGCAGATCTACTCACCGATGCGGCAACCCCCGACGGTCAATGGGATCTGTCACTGTCATGGGCGTAACATGGAGATCGTTGGTCCTTATCCCAGTCACACACACCGATCCAGCATCCCCAGCGGGAGATCGACAATGAAAAAATGGTCCAGGCCATTCGGTAACGATCAGCGAGGTACCAATTGCTGCAACGTGTCACATGTAGCAATATCACTGGTGAGGTCGCCGCAACATCACAAAACCTGTGATGTTGCGGCGATATCGCTACATGTAACGGGGCCTTTAGTGTCATAAAAGGCATACACAAGCCTGGAGTCTCCAGACAGGTTTCTGCCCATGATGTTTGTAGCCTTTGTTTTTTTTCTAATCCTCTCCTCTTGTTTCCTTGAGATAGTGTAACAGAGAGGTAAGGGCTCCTCTGTTTTCCTGAGCCAAAAGACAGAGAACACAGTTCTGCTAGGGGTCAATCTGTGTCCTTTATCGTGTGGACGGCATGACTTTTTTTGTTCCCCTAATGTCAGCGTTCAGGTACTGGTGCAGTTGGTACTTGCCCCTTATTCTGCTGCCCGCCTCACTCCTCCCCCCTCCCTGAGTTTGGCATGTTGCATGGAGCAAAGACTATGGCAAAGATCCAGACCAGAAAGTAGTTCAGGCCTTTTCAAGATAGGCGAACAGATCCTATCCCCTGATCCAGCTACATTGTCCTCTGCTGCATTCGCTTCCTGTCTTTCCGAATCCTCTTCCACTCATGTACTTTATTTTGCCTTCTATTTTGCCGGGTGCCCTTGGCTTTGCCACCTCTCACCTTGCTGCACCCTCCTGGTACCGCTGCTAAAATTAGGGATCAAATGTAGTTCCAGGCTTAAGCTGCAGCCTAGGTAGGTCTGGCAGGCCATGTCATCCATTCTTGCAGCTAATTAGGCTCTCGCATAGGTTTTCTGCTGTCTCTGCATCATCCCTGCCCCCTCCTTTTTCCCCAGGCACCATACATGTAAATATTGTAAATTTTAGGATGTAATCTTATTGTGGCAGTTCCTCTCATGCTCTGTAATCCAACTGATATGGAGAGAGGGGCCGTGGGTTTCCTGTCGTGGTGGGCGGATCCTTCTCTCTATAATGGGTGCTGTGGTAGACTTTGGAAAATCCCTTTACAGGTAAATAATTTAGTCTTTCCTCCGCATGACAGGGATTCCTTTTCAAACAAGCAGCAGTCTCTTCCTCTTCTGGATTATGTGGTTTCCTGCAGTCGTCGATACCTAGATCAGGAACATTGACTACTTCAGATACAAGATAGAATTCTCCAGTCCTCCACTAAATTGTTTTTTGGGGTTTGGGGGGTCCTTCAAGGACCACCTTCACAATGGCTATTTTTTTTTTGTTAAGTCATTATCTCACTTCTCCAGTCAGGTGTCATTTGCCTCAAGAACAATTCAAGAGTTTTTATTTAAATCTTTTTTGTTTCCAGGAAGAACACTCTGGTTCATCCCATTATGGACCTAACATGTTTGAACAGTTGTATCTGGCTTCACCGCTTCAAGATAGTCCCTTCGCTTGGTTGTTTCCTCCAATGGACATAGGAGAATTTTTTTTTATTAGAGGACATTCAGGATCTTTACATCCTCATTTTTCCAGCACACCAGAAGTTTATTTTCTTTGCTGTCAATCAGTCCTACTTCCAGTTTGTGGATCTTACCTTCAAGTACAGCCCCCAGGGTGTTCACAAGTTCATGGCTAGCAATTGTGGCAATCCCCTACCAAAATGACATCCCTGTCAAGATTCTCTCCTGCTCTGAAAGCTTAGTCTGCAGTTCACACATCACCTCATTTTTCTGGGAATGATTTAAGGCTGGGTTCACATTTGCGTTCGGCACTGCAGCGTATGAAGTGCATACGCATACGCAGTGCTGAACGCACGTGGAGATTGTCCGCATGCGTTCCCATGAAAATTGTCAGTGAAGCTGCCCGGCCACCCAATCAGCGGCGGCGGCCAGGAGGTAGAAATTAGCGGTAGCCGGCGGTTCATTTAAAATAGCTGGCGGGAAAGCCAGCTGTGAAGTCGGCTTTCCCGCCCCGCTCACAGCTGGCTTTCCCGCCCCGCTATTTCAAATGAACAGCTGATCAACAGCTGACTTTATCAGCTGTTCATTTGAAATAGCGGAGCGGGAGAGCCGACTTCACCGCCGGCTTTCCTGCCGGCTATTTTAATGAACCAGCGGCAGCAAGGAGAGAGAAGATGAAGAAATAATAATAAGAAGAGAACTGCAGGACAGGATTCACCTGCAGATGACCTCGGAGGAGGTCATTTTCCGCAGCGTCTGTACGCTTACTAGCAGATGGCAATGCGCACAGATTGCATCCAATTCATTTTCTGTGCACAGCTGTCTGCTTGCGTATAAAGCAAGCGCACAGGTACACACAAAACATACAACATTTTACGTACGGCTGCGCATAAATTATGTGCAGCCGAACACAAACGTAGAAGCAAACAGGCACTATGCGATCCCATGTTAAACATAGGAGCGCATAGTGCCTGCGTTTTGCTGCGCTCAGATACGCTGCGCATCATGCGCAAATGTGAAGCCACCCTAACACTGTTCAAGCAAAAGTTGTTTCCTTTTAGACGTTTGCTTTACAGACCAGTATCCGATCTGAGTTTTCCATCTCCTTTTCATTTCCACTTCTGCATAAGTGTTCTAAGTAAGATGGAGGCAGCCAGTGAGGCAATGAGGTTTGCTCAGTGCTACAACAGGCCTTTGAGCTAGCTAGGCTTTCCCATTGGGACAAGTCTGTCGTCTTTCTTGAACACCGATCCTCATTTTTCTCATTCGTTCCAGGCTTTTCTATTTGTTGGCAGATTGCGACTATGGACACCACTCTTCTCTGTACAGGGTCTATGGATTTACTCCCCATCAAAGTCTTAGAGCCGAGCTATTTGTTTTTCTCTTCTACATTGAACCTGCTGTCGGGTCTCTCAAACTAAATTCAGTCTGATACTGCTGTGGCTTACATTAACTCTGAGTCAACAAGCAATGGCAAACGTCGCGCAGATTCTTTACTGGGTGAAACAAAGAAATCTCTGTTATTCACATAACAATAGTAAACAAATAGAAACCAAGAGAAATGTTAGCTCACCACATCCAAGTCCAGGTAGTTGCTCCAGTACAGTAAAGATCTGTGTTAGGTGACCGAGAACTAACTCCAAATAAGAAAATTCCAGCAAGCATGGAAGAGGGGATCGCAGATGTATGAAAAGCTTGGATTTATTTTGCCATCAGGCTACAAAAAGATGGCAAGCTTTTCACACGGCTGGGATCATGTCTTCCATGCTCGTTGGAATTTTTTTCTTGTTAAGAGTAAACAAATGTTCCACAGACTTTCTAAATGACGAAAGATGAACCAGTGGGAGAGTGGTCCCTGCACCTGAAAGTACGGTATTCATTCAGTTCTGTCTGCAGTGGAGCATTTCAGATGTCAACCTGATAAAACCCAGAATCAATCACAAAGTTCTCCATTCCATGTCCAGAGCTCACTACCCCTTAGCTGTGGCTTCTACTTCTAGGTCTTAATTTTCCTCCCTTATTTGTTCCCTCCTTTACTTTTGCTACTCAAGTTACTCAAGAAGATAAAGTTGAAATGCATCCCTGTCATCCTCTTGGCCTGGCATTGACCCAAAAGATCATGCTACGAAGAAGTGGTCAACCTACTCGCAGACGTTCCCTGGAGACTTTCGGATCAACTAGACTTATTCTCCGAGGGTCCCCTCTTCCACCAATTTCTGGTCGCTCAGCAGCAGCTCTAACATCCTCAACTTTTTTTTGATCATGTATATACTATGATCATGGTATGGAAGCCATTCTCATCTCTTCCATTATACCTGGAAAATCTTTCACCAGTGCGAATCTCACAAGGTCTCCATTAAGTTTTTTTTTTTTTTTTCACTATTTCTCTCCTCGCATTCCTGCAATTATTTCTGGAGTCTTGCTTAGCTCTAAGTTTCCTCAAAGACCAAGTTTCTGTCCTGTCTATTCTTTTTAAGAAAGGTCTGGCTTCTAAACTTCAATTTAGATCTTTTCTTCAGGGAATGGCCGATTCTGTTCCTCCTTACCATCCTCTTTTACCTGATCCTTGTGGTTCTCATCAGTATCCTCTTTTTAAGCTAAAGCACAGCTTTTCCCTGTTGTGGCTTTCCTGGAAGGTGGTATTTCCTGGATTTCCTTTAATATAATAATAATAATAATAATAATAATTTTATTTATATAGCACCAACATATTACGCAGCACTTTACAATTCAGGGGGACATATACAAACAATATGAGACAATACAGAGTAACCAAATTAAAAACCATGAGGAGTGAGGTTCCTGTTCACAAGCTTACAATCTAGAGGAAATTGGGGAGGCACAAAAGGTAAGGGGTAAAAAGTGCCATCATATATGGTCCAGCAATCAATATAATAAAGGGAAGATTCACGTAACGCTGCATGAACCAGTCACCGGTTAGGATCTGTACAAGTACAGATAAAGTGTTATATTATGCATGGGGGACAGACCTAGAGACAGTGTGCAGTCAGATGACACAAGAGGCCAGATTTGGAGAAGGGAAGATAGTTAGACAAGTGAGGTGAGGTGATAGGCTAGTTTAAAGAGATGTGTTTTTAAGGCTTACTTAAAACTATTGGTATTGGGAATTAAATAATTATTTTTGGTAACCCGTTCCAGAAATTGGTGCAGCTCGTGAGAAGTCTTGGAGACAGGAGTGGGAGGTTCGGATTGTAGCTGATGTTAGTCTTAGGTCACTTGCGGAACAGAGGGCACGTGTAGGGCAATGGACAGAGATGAGGGAGGAGATGTAGGGCGGAGCAGAACTGTGGAGGGCTTTGAGGGTGAAAGTGATCATTTTATATTGTATTCTGGCAACCAGTGCAATGACTGGCACAGGATAGAGGCATCAGTGAAGCGGTTGGAGAGGAATATGATCCTGGCTGCTGCATTGAGGATGGATTGGAGAGGAGGTTTAGTAAGAGGGATACCGATTAATAGAGAATTGCAGTAATCCAGTCGAGAATGAATAAGAGCAACAGTAAGAGTTTTTGCAGAATCAACAGTAAAAAAAGGGCAAATTCTAGAGATGTTTTTGAGGTGTAGGTGACATGAGAGAGCAAGTGACTAGATGTGGGTAGAGAAGGAGAGATCTGGGTCACACCTTCTCAAAATTCTACAGAGTGACAATTTCAACTCAAAATATGCGAATCACAGCGGAACACTGCTGCAAGCAGCAGTCACTTGGGTGACTACTTGAGGGATTTGCATTATACATTTTTAGATATCCCACTTGAGGCAGCTTTAGGACATCCCATAGTTTCTCATGTCCCCCAATGATGTATCAAAGAAAAGAGGCTTTTTTTTTTTTTTTTTAACTAACTGTAAAATCCTTTTCATGTATTTTTCATTGGGGGATACAGCACCCACCCCTTTCTTCTGGTTTCTCCTATACCTTCTTCTAGTTTGCTTCTGCTATAGCTTTTCCCACTAACTGCATAGCTTAAAGGGTACCTGTCACCATGAAAATGCAATATAATCTACAGATACCATGTTATAGAGCAGGAGGAGTAGAGCAGATTGATACATAGTTTTGTGAGAAAAGATTCAGTATAACCTGTGTTTTCATCATTTAAACTTCTGCTCATTCTAGGATTGTGGGTCCAGTGGGCGGTCCTATCAGTGAGTGACAGCTGTTTTTATATAAGTGGGCATACAAACATAGCTGTCAATCACTGATAGGACTGCCCAGTGGACCCAAAATCCCAGAAAGAGAAGAAGTTTAAATGATGAAAGCATAGATTATACTGAATTTTCTTTAACAAAGTTATGTATCAATCGGCTCTCCTCCTCCTGCTCTATAACATGGTGCCTGATGATTAGAATGCATTTTCATTGTGACAGGTTCCCCTTAATGCTAGTAGGGGAGTGTAGCCTGCTGGGGAGGAGCCATCTTTTCTTATGGTTGTAATTCTTGGTGTCGGCAGCATGTACCCATGGTTTCCTGTGACCCCAAATGAAAGGCTATTAGAAATTGAATGTACGGTTAGTTAAAAAATCTTTTTTCTTTTTGTTATATTTTTGTACAAAAGTTATAAACTAGATATTGTAACAGCATGTAACCAAAAATAGTACCAAAAGTAACTGCAGCTTGTTCAGGGAAAAAATAAGAATAAAAAACTCCCTCACATAACTGTCTTCAGAAAAATAAATGTGGAGCCCAAAACATCACCTTTGTGTTTGCATACTCCGAGATTCATAAGATAAACAGTTTCCCGTCAGCTGAGCAATACAAGACTTTTTATTTTATAGGCAAGACTAAAGGGAAGTTGACGCAATTTATTTATATTACTAGATGGCGGCCCGATTCTAAAGAATCGGGTAGTCTAGAATCCATATATAGTCTATTTACTAATAGTTAGGGGAGTGCGGTGAAATGAATTGTGTGTATACATGTGGCTCAGTGGTTAGCAGTGAGTGCGGTGGCTCAGTGGTTAGCAGTGAGTGCGGTGGCTCAGTGGTTAGCAGTGAGTGCGGTCAGATTGGTCAGCGCAGCGGCGTGGGCAGAGTGGTCAGCGCAGCGGCGTGGGCAGAGTGGTCAGCGCAGCGCCGTGGGCAGAGTGGTCAGCGCAGCGCCGTGGGCAGAGTGGTCAGCACACACATACATACATACACACACACACTCCACTATAGTTAGCACCAACCCTGCGTCTTCCTTGCCGCTTGGATCCTGAGTCGACATGTCGCCACCCGCGGACGACTGGATCGAATATGGCGTCCAGGAAGTTTGGCGACACTTCTTGGACGCTATAATGGATCCAGTAGTTGGGGGGTGGCGACATGTCGACTGAGGATCCAGGCGGCTGATGCAGGGCCGGTGCTAACTATAGCGGAGTGTGTGTGTGTGTGTGTATGTGTGGGGACAAAGTGAGGGAAGTGCGGACAAAGTGACGGAAGTGAGTACATACACACATATATACACATACTGTACATTGCATATGGAGGGGTGAGGAGAGCGGAGGCTGGAGGCTGGAGGACAGGGGAGGCTGGAGGACAGGGGAGGCTGGAGGACAGGGGAGGCTGGAGGGCAGAGGACAGGGGAGGCTGGAGGGCAGAGCGGAGGCTGGAGGGCAGAGCGGAGGCTGGAGGGGAGAGCGGAGGCTGGAGGGCAGAGGACAGGGGAGGCTGGAGAGGGAGAGGACAGGGGAGGCTGGAGGGGAGAGGACAGGGGAGGCTGGAGGGGAGAGGACAGGGGAGGCTGGAGGGGAGAGGACAGGGGAGGCTGGAGGGGAGAGGACAGGGGAGGCTGGAGGGGAGAGGACAGGGGAGGCTGGAGGGGAGAGGACAGGGGAGGCTGGAGGGGAGAGGACAGGGGAGGCTGGAGGGGAGAGGACAGGGGAGGCTGGAGAGGAGAGGACAGGGGAGGCTGGAGGGGAGAGCGGAGGCTGGAGGGGAGAGCGGAGGCTGGAGGGGCAGAGGCTGGAGGGGAGAGCGGAGGCTGGAGGGGAGAGCGGAGGCTGGAGGGGAGAGCTTAGGCTGGAGGGGAGAGCTTAGGCTGGAGGGCGGAGCGGAGGCTGGAGGGCAGAGCGGAGGCTGGAGGGGAGAGCTTAGGCTGGAGGGCAGAGCGGAGGCTGGAGGGCAGAGCGGAGGCTGGAGGGCAGAGCGGAGGCTGGAGGGCAGAGGACAGGGGGAGGCTGGAGGGCAGAGCGTAAGGCTGGAGGGCAGAGCGGAGGCTGGAGGGGAGAGCGGAGGCAGGAGGGGCAGAGGGAGGCAGGAGGGGAGAGCGTAGGCTGGAGGGGAGAGCGTAGGCTGGAGGGGAGAGCGTAGGCTGGAGGGGAGAGCGTAGGCTGGAGGGGAGAGCGGAGGCTGGAGGGGAGAGCGGAGGCTGGAGGGGAGAGCAGAGGCTGGAGGGAGAGCGGAGGCTGGAGGGGAGAGCGGAGGCTGGAGGGGAGAGCGGAGGCTGGAGGGGCAGAGGGGCAGAGGCTGGAGAGGCAGAGGGGCAGAGGCTGGAGGGGCAGAGGCTGGAGGGCAGAGGGGAAGCAGGAGAAATGTGCTGTGCGGCTGAAACGGTATTTGCCCCAACCAAGATGGCGGGCGCGACCTGAGGGGGCGTAATTGTGGGCGGGAACTGGGCGGGGACTGTGGGCGGGAACTAAAGAATGATTGCGGCCGCCATCTTGGTTGAGGCATTTTGCGGGGAAGATGCCGGCTAAGAGGAAGCAGGACGTGGAGCTCCCGACCGGAGTAAGAAGAGGTCGGGATCTGAGGGAAGACGTCTGGATGACCCAGAGGACGGGACGATCGAGGAAGACGGGGTGGTATGTATGAACTACGGGTGGACGCTGACAGTGTGTGTTTGTGTGGGTGTGTGTGTGAGTGTGTATGTGTGATGTGGTTGGGATGGTGTGTGTGTGTTTGGGAGGACTGTAGTGAGAGGCTGTGTGTGTGTGTTTGATGAGACAGTAGTGAGGGGGGCGAGCGGAACGTTGAAACGCCGGTGCCTGTAGCTGCACGGAAAGTTCCGCGCGGCTACCCCGCACTGTGACGTCAGCAGCATGGTCGAAGGCCGTCACGGAAGTAACCCTTCGGGTTCTCCGGAAGTGGCCTTCGGCTTTTATATAATAGATATAATCTTTATTTAGAAAATATCAACAGTATAACAGGAATGGAAAGGAAAAGGGATAACATTTTCCAGAATCTACTATATAATCTCCTAATGTTCTCTGTCTGTCACGGAAATCGCGCGCCAGCGCTCATTAGCTGCCTCCAGCCGCGGCAACCAATGAGCGCAGCGTATGCAAAACAGCCGCGCCATTAGGCAATTATATAGTAGATATATAGAGCTAGGTGCAGTGTGTGGGTACAGCCAGAGCAGTCATGGCGCTAATCTCTCACCTATGCCTGCCCTCCTCTGCCATATCCCCGGCCGGTGCGCTCCTCCTCCCCGAGCCCGGCCGGAGCGCTCCTCCTCCTCACCGGCTCCCCTGGCCGCAACGCTCCTCCTCCTCCCCGCGTTCCCCCCCGGCCGGAGCGCTCCTCCCCGCGTTCCCCCCGGCCAGAGCGCTCCTCCTCCTCCCCGCGTTCCCCCCGGCCGGAGCGCTCCTCCTCCTCCGAGCCCCCCCCCCGGCCGGAGCACTGCTCCTCCTCCCCGGCCCCCCATCCCGGCCGGAGCACTCCTCCTCCTCCCCGGCCCTCCTCCTCCTCCCCGGCCCCCCCCCTGCCGGAGCGCTCCTCCTCCCCCTCCTCCTCCTCCCCGTCCTCCTCCCCGACCCCCCTGGCCGGAGCGCTCCTCCTCCCCGGCCCCCCCCAGCCGGATCGCTCCTTCTCCTCCTCCTTCCCGGCCCCCCCAGCCGGAGCGCTCCTTCTCCTCCTCCTTCCCGGCCCCCCCAGCCGGAGCGCTCCTCCTCCCCCTCCTCCTCCTCCTCCTCCTCCTCTCCCTCCTCCTCCTCCTCTCCCTACTCATCCTCTCCCTCCTCCTCCTCCTCCTCTCCCTCCTCCTCTCCCTCCTCCTCCTCCTCTCCCTCCTCCTCTCCCTCCTCCTCTCCCTCCTCCTCCTCAACCGCGGTGACCAATGAGCGCAGCGTATGCAAAACAGCCGCGCGATTAGGCAATTAGTAGATATAGGAGCAGTGCCACAGCGCTTCTCCTCTCCGCACATTACACCCGCCTTCCCTGTCTCCTCCGCTCACCTGTCTGCTCCCCTACCCGGTCGTTCACATGATCCCCCCTCCTGAGCTCTCCCTCCATGACAAGCCAGGGGGCCCCTCCTGAGCTCTCCACCATGACAGGCCACTTCCTCCAGCTTAACGGCCTCCTATCCGCCCACCGCCCTCTCTCCCTCCTCCGCCCCCATACACGGCCTCCTGCCGTCTCTTACCCATCTGCTCTCGGATCTCCCTCAGTTTTCCGCTGCCGTCCACCATCTTCCTCTCACCCCAGTGTTGCCACTCTCTCTCTCGCTGTCAGCCCCGGGCCGCGCTTGCGCAATGGAAGGAATCCGCGCGGCGGCTGTTGTTGCTGCTGTTGCCAGGGAAAAGCCTGTGATTGGGTTTACATGGTCCCGTCATCACACTGCAGCCGGGCAGAGAGCATAGGGGGCACCAGAGAGCAGAGAGCCTGAAGACAGCGACGTGGACGGGAACACACTGGGCTCCAGCTGGACCAGGTCAAACCAGGGAAGGGGGGGGGGTGTAGGTGTGTGTGTTTGTAGGTGTCTGTGGGTGTGTAGGTGTGTCTGTGTGTGTAGGTGTGTGTGTCCACTCACCCGCCGTATAATGTGCTGTCCACTCACCCGCCGTATACTGTGCTGTCCACTCACCCGCCGTATACTGTGCTGTCTACTCACCCGCCGTATACTGTGCTGTCCACTCACCCGGCGTATACTGTGCTGTCCACTCACCCACCGTATACTGTGCTGTCCACTCACCCGCCGTATACTGTGCTGTCCACTCACCTGCCGTATACTCTGCTAACCATTCACCCGCCGTATACTTTGCTAACCCTTGAGCCCCTGAATACTCTGCTAACCATTGAGCCGCCGTAAACTCTACTAACCACTGAGCTGCCGCATACTCTGCTAACCACTGAGCCGCCGCATACTTTGCTACCCACTGTGCCGCCGCATACTCTGCTAACCACTGAGCCGCCGCATACTCTGCTAACCACTGAGCCGCCGCATGCTCTGCTAACCACTGAGCTGCCGCATGCTCTGCTAACCACTGAGCCGCCGCATACTCTGCTAACCACTGAGCCGCCGTAAACTCTGCTAACTACTGAGCCCCGTATACTCTGCTAACCATAGTCTAGAATACCCGATGTGTTAGAATCAGGCCACCATCTAGTAAAAATCATAAAAAACAGCAGTGATAACACTACAAGGATACAGATTTGTGAGTCGAATGGGGTAAGGGTGGGAGTATGAGTAATGTTTTTGTATTAAAAATTATCGATTATATAAACAATTATTTTGAA
Source organism: Allobates femoralis (assembly GCA_033576535.1). NCBI lineage: Eukaryota > Metazoa > Chordata > Amphibia > Anura > Aromobatidae > Allobates > Allobates femoralis. Next base: position 597,464,473 of record JARQOC010000003.1, on the reverse strand, counting down.
TACAAAATAAAATATTTAATAGTTACCTTTTTTTGCAGCTACTGGGGGATGCCATTTTGCTTTGCATGTGTGTACAAATCGCTGCATGACACATACATTCTATAAATACGATATTACACATACTAGATTGGTTTTTGGAGAGTTTCTATACCAATTATTCAAATGCACGATTTTGGCTGCTTTTCATAAAGATGCTTTTATTATTTCATCAAGGAGTTTAAAATTGCAGGTACAAAAGTGCTCAAATATAAAAAATAGTAGATTTTACATGAATCTGGATGAAGAGGACACTAAGGGGTTAAGGTCATTTTGTCTCACACTTCAAGACATATACATGGTAGCTATATCAAACAAAAACTATTGTGCATTTCTGGTGTACATATGGTTAAGTTGAGAGCTACAGCTTAAAGGTGCAGTCACACATAACGATCGCTCCAACGATCCCGACAGCGATAACGACCTGCCGGGATCGCTGGAGTGTCGTTACCTGATCGCTGGGGAGCTGTCAAACAGGCAGATCTCCCCAGCGATCAGGCCCTGGGAGCCACCTCCCACATCGCTCCCTGCTTAGCGCTGTCTTGGCAGAGCAGGGAGAACGCTGGTAACTATGATAAACAGCGTGGTATCCGGGTGCGCGCTGCCTGGATACCTGGTGTTTACCATAGTAACCAGCCCTGTGAGGTCACAGATCGCTGGTTTCTCGCTGTCACACGCAGCGATGCGTGCTGACCAGCGGGAAACCAACGATCAAAAAATGACCCGCAGCACTTTGCAGCGATCAGCGACCTCACAGCAGGGGCCTGATCGCTGCAAAGTGTCACACAGAACGATATCGCTGGAGAGATCGTTGTAACGTCACAGTTACAACGATCTCGCTAGCGAAATCGTTATGTGTGACTGGGGCTTAATAGTATATGGAAATAACATTCAGTGTATTGTTGTAATGGGAAGGAGAAGTATATACTGAACCCTCCATATACTATTAAGCTGTAGCTCTCAACTTAACCATATGTATACCAGAAATGCACAATAGTTTTTGTTTGATATAGCTACCATGTATATGTCTTGAAGTGTGAGACAAAATGACCTTAACCCCTTAGTGTCCTCTTCATCCAGATTCATGTAAAATCTACTATTTTTTATGTTTGAGCACTTTTGTACCTGCAATTTTAAACTCCTTGATGAAATAATAAAAGCATCTTTATGAAAAGCAGCCAAAATCGTGCATTTGAATCATTGGTATAGAAACTCTCCAAAAACCAATCTAGTATGTGTAATATGATATGTAGGAGAGTCCTAACACTTTGTGAATACTATTCATGTTTATCCTGGATATATAAAACATTCTATAAATACGGTAGCCCACCCCATTTCCAACACTGTAGCTGCATCAGCTGTGATCTGTGCATGCCCCTGGGCTGTCCAGATTACATCAGAAGCCTGTGGACTCCACTTTCTCCCTATAACCACTCTTCTCAGTGCAAGCCAGGTGGTGACAGGGTAAGATGGACGCCAGGAAGAAAAGAGGAGACGTGGGCAGCAGAGGTCCGGGCTGAGACATCTGCAGCAGGGAGTGCACCTCAACAGTGCGCACAGGAGAGTGATCATTACACACTGTGCTCTGAACACTGTCTGTCCATCCTTCTATCTATGTATGTATCTATGTTTCTCTATCTTCATTTACATACATATGACTTTGTGATCACATTCTATTACATTTTTGGAGGGGTAGTGAACAAAAATAGGATTCTCAGAATACTTGACATGCTATTTTTTTTTCATGCAGGTCGATGCAATAATGACTACCTAATTATTAGGTTGTAGGTTGTAGGCTTTGTCAGAAGAGGTGGGTCTTCAAGTTTATTTTGAAGGTTCGACGGTAGGAGTCTAATGTGTTGAGGCAGAGAGTTGCAGAGTATAGCGGATGCACGGGAGAAATCTTGTATGCGGTTGTTGGAAAAAGAGATAAGAGAAATCTTGAGAGGATCGAAGCTTGCGTCAGGGTAGGTGTCAGGAAACCATGTCGCAGATGAACGGAGGAGACAGCTTTGTATGTCATAGTTAGGGTTTTGAACTGGGGCCTCTGAGAAATGGGAGCCAGTGAGGGGCTTGGCAGAAAGGAGAGACTGGGGAATAGCGGGGAGACAGTTGGATTAGTTGGGCAGCAGAGGTTAGGATAGATTGGAGTGATGCAAGGGTGCTAGAGGGGAGGACAGCGAGCAGGAGATTACAATAATTGATGAGGGCATGTACAAGTATTTTAGCAGTATTTTGGGAGCGGGTCAAGGGCACTGCTGGTGATGTGTGATCTTGACAGAAGGGAGGAAAGCTGATCTTCTGCCATGGTTGAAAATCTGGCTTTGAAACAAGAGGGCTGTGCAGTTATGAGGAGAGGCTGTGGGGACAGTGGATCAAAGCTTTCTCTCATGTCATCAATCTTCTGAAGAAAGAGGCAAAGTCTTCATCAGAGATAAGAGGAGAGGGAGGGGGTGCTGGGGGACGGAGTAGAGAATTGAAAGTGTTAAATAGCTGTTTAGGATTGTGAGACAGGGAGGATATTACAGATGAGAAGCAGGCATGTTTTGCGGCAGTGAGTGCGGACTTGAAGTTGGTGAGGGACTGCTTGTATACAGCGAGGTGCTCGCGCAATGGGAGCTCTTCCATCTCCACTCAGCAACCCTGGAAGCCCGTCTCAGTTCTTTTTAGTGAGGCTGGTGTGCCAGTCTTTGCCTGTTTGAGCGAGTTTTGTTGTATGTGAGGAGGGCAGCCAAATCAAGGTCTGTAGTTATTGTGGTGTTATATAGAGTGGCAGCAGCATCTGTGTCATGTAAAGAAGCTATGTCTGTGAGAGGGAGAAGGGAGAATGAGTGTAAATCAATATGTTTGAGATCTCTGCGACAATGAGTGAGTTTGTGGATTGGGGGCTGTGTAGTAGGAGAGGAGAGGGAAGAGAATGTCAGTAGATTGTGGTCAAACAGGGGGAGGGGTGAGTGTGAGAGGTTAGTAAGAGAACAGAGGCAGGTGAACATAAGGTCCAGCGTGTGGCCATCTTTGTGAGTGGCTGCGGAGGTCCATTCAGCCCAATGGAGGTAGTCCTTGATAATAGTTTAGAGGCAGCTGGGTGGAAAATGTCAATGGGGATGTTGGAAGTCACACATGATGATGGTGGGGGGTGTTAGCAGAAAAGAAGTGAAGCAGCCAGGTGGTGAAGTGGTCAAGAAAAGCAATGGGTGACCCTGGGTGGCAGTAAATAACAGCCAGCTGAAGGTTACAGGGAGAGTAGATGCTGATGGAATGCACCTCAGAGAGGGGGAGAGTAAAGGAGGGAGGCAGTGGAATTGGGGTAAAGGATGAGTTATCAGACAGGAGCAAGCCAACTCCTCCACCTTGCTTGTTACTGGGGCAGGGTGTGTGAGAAAGACTGAATCCACCATAAGAAAGTGCAGCTTGAGAGACTGTATCAGAGGGGGTGAGCCAGGTTTCAGTGATGCCAAGGAAAGAGCATTTGTTAATGATAAAGAGGTCATGGATGTATGAAAGTTTGTTGCAGACAGAGCATGCGTTCCATAGTGCTCCAGGTAGAGGGACTGGGGGAACAGGGGCTAGATGAATAGGTATAAGGTTATTAAGTTTGCAAAAGTTTGTGTTGGATCATGGGTATGGGTTAGAAATGATTGTGGAGATATGATGAGGGGGTCCAGGATTTGGGGCTATGTCACCAGCAAGTAGGAAAAGCAGAGAGAGCGTTAGAAGGCAGGAGCAGGAGAGGGCATGTAGTAGGCATGCATGTCTGGAGATAAAGGATTTTATGTGAAGGAACAGTTCTGAGGAGAAGGTGAGGTGGCTGGGTAGGATGGAGGGAGAGAAGACAACTTCATTGTTAGTAATTTATATAGTTCTTTGTTTTATTACTTTAGCTAAGAAAAAAAGACTAGATTACTTCCCAGTAATTGTGTTTTATGGAGTCCACGACAGCACCCACATGAGAGAGTGGATCCACCCATAGGGAAAGGAAACTTACAGATAAAATGGAGCGGTCCCCCTCGCCTCCTCTGTTGTTTTACAGAGCATGAAAGTAACCACTAAATTAAGATAATCTCCATAATCATCAATCAATATACATATATATCTACAACCACCACCATAGTGAACCATAACTTAACCTACACCATAAGGCTGTGTATAACAAGGGAGGGAAGTGAGTTGGTGCTGTCGTGGACTCCATAAAACACGATTACCGGTAAGTAATCTAGTCATCTTCTCGCCATGACGGCACCCACATGAGAGATTTTTAGAAAACCATCGCTTGGGAGGGACCATCTTGTTGAGGACAGATCTCCCAAAAATCAAGTCAGAGTCAGAAGACAGGTCTAGTCTATAGTGGTTGTAAAATGTGGATGGTGAAGACCAAGTGGCTGCCTTACATATCAATTCAATTGTGATGTTCGCCTTCTCAGCCATGGAGGAAGCCTTGGCCTGAGTAAAATGTACCCGTACCCGTCCTGGGGGTTTTTCACCTTTCACTGAGATGGCATCCCTGATCCACTGGGACAAGGTGCTCTTTGTAACTCCAGACCCCTTCCTGTGGCCCTGAAAGGACACAAACAGAGCCCTACTCTGCCTCCCGGACTGAGTTCTATGTATGTAGTGTAGGACTGATCTCCTAACATCTAAAGTGTGATACTTATGTTCTTCAGGAGTAGAAGGGTTGGAAAAAAAGGAAGGAAGAAAAATTTCCTGACTTCCATGAAACCTGGAAGCAACTTTTCCTTTGGGAAAGTCCCGCAAACATAATATCCTGCTTTGACTTAGAATCTTTTGTCCCCATAGTATTTCGGACTGATTTCACTAAATTGTCCATACTCTCGATGGGAAAGCAGGACTTCCTATCCTCATCAGAGGAAGATGATGGAGATGATGCTCAAGAGGAGCTAGCAGACCTGACCTGGTCATAATCCGAAGAGGAGTCGGAAGGAGAGATGTACTCTTTGACTTTATACTTCTTAGGTGTAGGCACTTTCTAAAATGACTGGAGTTCCTCTCTAATCAGGGCCCGTATGTCAGTGACCTAACTGAAGATTCTTCCTGCATTGTCTGGATAATACAAGACTGACAGTTAAGATAATCATCAGGAAGGGGCTGTGAGCACAGAGCACATTCCTTATGCTTAAGCTTTTTGGTTTTCTTAACCTAAAGGGAGTATACAGAAAGAAGGGGAATCCGCTTAATAGGCAGAGCCATGTACTCTTACCCAGTGGAGCTTGTCAATGGGGTACCGGTTCCAGAGGCGGATGCACAGCACGAGATGAAGATGGACTAGCCTTTTTACTCTGTTCACTCCTATCAATGGAGTCGCCCTCTTTGGAGTGCCCACTGCTGCTCTTGGGTCTGCTGTGAACCTGTGGGTGCACCTCAGAGTCTCCTGGTGAGGAAAATCCTTGCGGGCAACACCAGCAGCCGAATGCTGCCAGCCTAAATACTCACAGACCGCCCATCCTCACTCCGGAGCACACCTCCACGGACCACCGTGAAAAGTTCTTACATCACTTCTGGGTCAGGACGCTTAACGGCCAGTGTGCATGCGCGGGGCCTGAGCCCGGAAGTCCAGCCCCATGGAGATGCTGGCCACCGGTGCCCACTGCTTCCCGCATCCTAGGATGAGTGCGGCCTGTTCCAGCCCCGCACGCATCCTCACGAGCTAGGGTGGACCAACAGAGCGCTGGCATCATGACATCCATCCATCAGACGAGAGGGGAGTCTGTCTGGCAGGCAGGTCTCCGCCAACACTGCTTCTGGTGCCCCAGACCCTGCCGTTCCCACAGATACCGGTGCAGATGCTGCTATGGATCCAGGTAACCTTTCTTGCTGCAGGTTTCCATAAGGACAGGATACCAACTGAAAAGGCGAGGGGGACCACCCCTTTTTATCTGTAGGTTTCCTGTCCCTATGAGCGGATCCCCTCTCTCATGTTGGTGCTGTCGTGGTGAGAAGAAACATTTCCAGTAAAAATAGTACAACATAGATGAAACAACCAGATGCCATAGGTATGTACATAACTGCCATATGTGTGGCACATAGATTTAAAGCACTACTCCAGTGTTTTTTGTTTTTTATTTTACTGCTGGAGGGGTGCTTTAAATTCATAGTTTCTTAACCCTACTTTTATAGTCACCCCCCAGAGTTTATATCCTCTATCCCTGCCACTGTTGGTCTCTGGCAGCTTGTGATCTGCCAGCAGCTTGAGTGTTTCATGGAGCGAGCCAGAGGTTGCTCTTCAATGCAAATCTATAAGAGACTTATTCTGGCTTTCATTAAGATGCAATGAGAGCTTGTGACATAACTTCTGACTGCCGGTCAGTCAGAAGCTGGTGCCAAGGGACCAGATCAGCAACAGTAAAAGGTGAAGACGCCATGGGTTATGTATATTACAAAGGGTCAGAACCATTGGCGTAACTTGAAGTTCATCGGCCTGATGCGAAAGGTCCAATGGGGCTCCCAATTGCTGAAAATCCTTTTAATAGCAATAGTCTTTTTCTACAGGCCAAGGGACTTTGGGGCCCGGATGTGATTGCAACCCCTGCACCTGTTGTAATTCTGCTGTGGTCAAGACCTTAAGCCCCGTTACACTAAGAGAGATTTCTAGCAAGATTGCTGCTGAGTCACGTTTTGTGACGCAACAACGACCTCGGCAGCGATCTCGCTACGTTAACACGTAGCAGCGACCAGGCCTCTGCTGTGAGATCGCTGGTCGTGTCAGAATGGCCTGGACCATTTTTTGATCGTTGGTCTCCCGCTGGCAGCATGCATCGTTGTGTTTGACAGGGACAACGACCAATGACCTCAATACTACAGGTGTGAGAAACGGTCCCAACGACCGCTGTATCGTTCCGTATCATTGCTGCATCGTTGACTAGATCTGACTGTTTGACATCTCACCAGCGACTACGTAGTGACGCACCAGCGATCCTACCAGATCGTATAGTTGTCGGGATGGCTGGAGCGTCGCCATGTGTGATGCTACCATTAGATTAAAAGCACCACTACAGGACTAAAAGAAATAAAAAAAGGAAAGTGCTTTAAAAAATAAAACGCACAGATGATGGGGAGAGTAGTCTTGGAGTTGTTCCTTTTTCTACATGACCTTACATGGCCTCTTGACCTGCACCTTGCTCCTGGATGATTGAGCACAATGACTATTGTAAGAATTAGCCTGATAAGGAGGTATCTTATTTGTTGTTTAAATATGACTCCCTCACTGATATATAACCTCTTTAGGCTGGCTTCACATCACAATTTTGCTGCATACGTGTGTATCCACGTCAAAACAGATACACATGGATCCGATTTTTTTCCTCCCATGTATCCCTATGGGCAACGGATCGGATCGGATGTGTCCCTATTGGCATCCGATTTTAGCACCATCTGTTGCTGTCCAATTTAGTCACGGAGCCAAAAACGTAGCCTGCTGCGATTTTGGTCTCCATTACTCAAATCAGACACCACGGATCCATAACATATCCATTGGATACCAAGTTACATAACATGGGAGTCTATGTATCTTGAATCTGTCAAAAAAATCGGATCCGTAAAACATACTCAGAAGCAAGGTAAAGCCCTATCTCTGCTACTGATGACTGATCCGTGGAAAACACTATCCGTGGGCATCAGTGGCATCTGTTGGCACGCACAGATACGTGCCTGTCCGTGTGATCCTTGAAATTCAAGGATCAGCACGGATGTGCAAAAATAATGATGTGAAAGGGGGCCTTAAGTGACCTTACCACCATGCACAGTGTACTTGTACTGTATTTTGGAAGTGTTATCTTGTTTTGCTATATCAACATCTATGTAATACTTTTCATCTTCTCAAACTTTGCTTAAAAAAAATGTTCACTAGGATAAACTGTAGCATTAAGAACCCAAATGAATGTAAAACTGAAAGGTTTTTTTTTTTTTTTTAAGACAGTTTTGGACACTTTTGTATACATTAGTTTGAACCTGACCTATTGGGCTTGAGGTGAAACAAGTGTTTTCTAAGCCTTTTTTACTGTTTTCAGATACCGAACAGATGAAGTGGAAGTGACGTGGAGAGATTGAAAGACAAGAAGTAATAATTTGTCCAAACTATATATATATATGGGGTCCTTGGTCATCTGGAGTATGAGACTTTAGAAGCTTGGACCATTTTTACTTACCACTTTCTGCAGGAGATTTGCTATACATCTTACCCAATGTTGTGTCCCTAACTACAATGTATATAGCTTAAAACGTGACTTAATTACCAAATAACTAGGAATCCTCTGCTCAACAAAGAGTCAATGGTTAAAACCCTAGTGCACACACACTGTACTGAACTAGTGATATCCAATCAATATGAAACACATGCCACAATGAATGCTATTCCAGTAATGAAAAGGGAGTATGTATTTGTCAAAGCTACAATGCTGGTGTGGTAGTTATCGCTCTGCCAACACAATGGGGCTATATTTACCCAATCTGCATGGTATCTGCAGCCATGTGGTTTGATCAATATCCCAAATGCAGATACAGCAGTTATCTCTGCATTTATCATGGTAATGAATGGCCTTGCAGAGAGATTGCATTGTAAGGTAGTTGTGACTGAGGGTGCTTTCACATTACGATTTTTTGGGATCCTTGGCTGTCCGTTGTAAAACAGACAGCTACGGATTCGATTTGGCCCCCATATTAGCCTGTGGGCACGGATCAGATCAGATTTGCCCTTAGTGGCATCCAATTTTTGTCAGATTCGTTTTGGTCCGATTTTTTGTTGTACCCAAAATAGGAGACTGCTTCGATTTGGGGCACAGCGAATCAAATCGGACCGAGTCGGATCCGACATGATCCGTGGCCCATAACATGGGGGCCTATGGAGCACGGTCTGAGAAAACATCGGATGCTTTCTCGGACCCGATTTTAGTGTACTGAGCATGCTCAGTACACTAAAACTGCTCCTCTCCAGCTAACTTCACTTCCGCAATGTATATATACATTGCAGAAGTGAAATTAAGTAGAATCAAGTGTTAAAAATAAAAAAAATTGATCCTCACCTGCCCAGCGATCCACTGCCATGAGCATCTCCGGATGCACAGGGACCTGGCCTGATGTCACAGTCACATGACCGGTTACCGCAGTGATCGATGATGCTGAGCGGGTAGCCCCGCCCAGCAAGGTCCTTTCATCATCCGGAGCTAGATGCCGACAGCGCTGGATTGCGAGACAGGTGAGGATTGATTTTTTTTTTTTTTTTTTTTTTTTTTTAACACTTGATTTTACTTAAATTACACTTCCGCAATGTATATATACACGGATCCGGACACAGAAAGCGATGTGCGGAGTAATTTCACAGAGTAGGTCACCCCTGTGGTGTCCGTTCCTGTCTGTGGGATCCTACAAAAAGTAGGATCCACGGACAGGAAAAAAATCGTGATGTGAAAGCTCCCTGAGATGTTACCTTGTGTATGCTGTCCTATATCATTTGTAGACACCCTTAAAGACATTTATGTTGTATATGCTGGAATTATTTTCTTAATAAATATTGTGCTTTTAATAATCCATAGCTGTAGTACAGGGTTTGTTTCAATAGAAGAATTTCCCAATGGCAAGAGGTTGGGAGCAGGATTAATAGATGAAGCTAACCCAGCTTACACTATGTTTCATTCATGATGCATGTTTGGACACACTAGAAAAGCTAAGGCGCTGTTATAAGCTTTAAAACACTGAAGTCCACTTCCGGTTCAGATGGCAGGAGTGTAGAAAAGAAGCTCCGTCCACCGATCTGCCAAAGACCGACTCACACAGAGCACCGGACGACATCAGCCCCTCACCATCGGGCTCTGCTTTGCCTGCTGCACGCAGTAGAGTGATGTAGAGGTGGCTCCGAAGCACAGGGGGACCAGAAACCAGTACTTCAGTGGATCAAAGCCCCGCAGTGAGAGCGGGTAACATGGCGGTGGTGACGGCGGGAGGGGGAAAGAGAAGGAGCCGCATCCTGCACAGAAGCAGTGCAGAACCTACGGGAGAGGAGGCATGAGAGCTGAAGGGGGGAAAACCACTATACCGATGAGGCCACAAGTGAAGGCACTGGTACAGCTAACTTGTCAGCACAAGAACGCACGCTTTTGGCCAGGGGGGTGGCTGCGTATATGATAGGGAACATTAAGGAAACTGTGAGAGAGGCAGTCAGGGAGGCTCTGGAGGAAATTCAGGAAGTCACTGCACAACATGCCAGCAGGATAGATCAGCTGGAGTATCTTACTTAAGGTACCGTTACACGGAACGATGTTGAAACAATGTCACTAACGATCCCGTGGGCGCACGGTCATTTGCAACATCGTTTTGACATCGTTGGTGAGATGTCACACATCTAGATATCGTGGACGACTCACCAACGATGTAGTGAGCAGCTGTCGTTCGCACAACCCAGCGAACGAAACCTGCTCATTGCTGTGAATGAGCGAAGTCGTGAACGACATTGTTATCGCGGTGTCACAAACAACGACGCAGCAGGTTGGCTGATCGTGGATCATATGATTTGAGAAGACGTTCTCAAACCTGCGATCCCCGATCCAACGATTTATTGTAGTTGAATCGCGGTGTTACACGAAACGACGTCCTAACGATGTCGTTTCAATGCCTCCAAACCCGTGACGTTGGAGCAATATCGTTCAGAATATCGTGCCGTGTAAGGGGGCCTTTAGAGGATAAATTAGTCAATATGGAACGGGAGTTATCTGAGGCCCACAAACAGACTGGCTGGCCAAAGGTCCTGTCACACACAACGACGCTTCAGTGATAACGACCTGCCGGGATCGTTAGAGCATCGCTACCTGGTTGCTGGGGAGCTGTCAAACAGGCAGATCTCCCCAGGGACCAGGGAGTCACCTCTCACATTGCTAGAAGCGATGTTACCAGCGTCCTTCCTGCTTAGCTCAGCAAGGAGGGAGAAAGCTGGTAACTAACACCGGGTATCAGGGCAGCGTGCGCTGTTTACTATGGTTACCAGTCTGTGAGATCGCTGATCGTTGGTCTCTCGCTGTCACAGGCAGCGATGCGTGCTGACCAGCGGGAGACCAACAACCAAAAAATTGTCCTGAGCCCTTTGCAGCGATCAGCAATCTCACAGCAGGGGCCTGATCGCTGCTAGATGTCACACATAGCGACATCGCTGGAGAGATCGTTGTAACGTCACAAAACCTGTGACGTTACAACGATCTCGCTAACGATCTCGTTATGTGTGACTGGGGCTTAAGAGACAAAACAGAGGACCTAGAAAATAGATCCAGAAGAAACAATTTGAGGATAGTAGGCTTCCCAGAGCCAATATCGTATCAACAACAAATGACATTTGTGAAATTGCTCTGACAAAGGGTTTAAGATAAATGCAAAGTGGAAAGAGCACATAGGGTGGGCCCACGAGGAGGGGGGCTGTCTTAGGCTTCCCAGACATCACAAGATCCCAGGAGAGAGCCAAGACAAGTCATAGCTCGTTACTTAGACTTTAAAGACAAGGAGAGACTTTTGAGGGCATTCAGAGGGAGGAGACAGCCCCTGATATTAAAGGGGCACAGAGTGGTCCTTTTTGAGGACTTTTACCTGAAGTGATGAAAAAACGCAAGGCTTTTAGTGAGGTGTGTGGTCTCCTGTTCAATCAGCACATCCAGTTTCCACTTCTGTACCCGGCGTTGCTTAAAGTCAAACGCCAAGACGGAACCTTCCAAAACTGGAAAGACCCAAGGGAGGCGCTGCGAGCATACATGACACCCTCTGCAAGCTCATCCACTAGGAACATAGACAAGGACACAAATAAGAAAGGGGGGAGAGAGCAACGGAGGGAAGGTCACAAGAGCCCGTACGCAACCTACCCTTGTACTCATGAGGATTCCCGACTTGTCCAGGATACATCATCGTGATTGAGACCGGAGAATTACAGAGGACCAATGCCTGCAACTTAGCTGTTAGCCGTGACTTCTAGGCTGGAACCCAACTGGCAAAGCTGGCAACACAGGATAATTATGTATATATATATTTTTTCTCTTCTTCTGGACTTTGGAGTTGTTCTTGAGGCACATAGTGCTACATGGGCGTGCACTCCTGCAATTATTCTACGATGAGACTTTGTATTGGCTCCCCTGAGCTTATATATGAAACTATGGGGGCTGGTTACGATAAAGTTTTCTTACAGGTAGATCGATGGGAGCGAGGGAGAATCTCACTCTGGAAAAAATGGAAGTAGTTGCATTGTTGTTGAGGGAGAGGGATTCACACAGTTATTCCACAATATTGCTACTAACAGACTGATACACTCAAAACTTTCATAGGGCGCATTTATGACATCTGATGAAAATGTCATACCTGACCAACAACGAACCTGACCACCTCCCAGCCCTGCTAACATTTGATAACCGATGTGACAGTCACACTATTAGACCCTCGCTTCGTAACCATGGTTAAGATCATAACATGGAATGTGAAGGGCCTCAGATCCCCAGAGAAACGGGCCATCTCAAATGATTAAGGGCCTACGTAGTGCTCTTACAAGAGACACACCTTCCCCAAAAAGATATGTTCCGTATGTATAGAGGATAGGTGGGGGAAGTTTATGGATCGGGAGCAGTGGGGAGACACGCGGGAGTCATTATACTTATACACAAGACGTTCGCCCATAAAGTGTTGTCATGTACACACACCGACCAAAGTAGACATGTACACTTATTATTGGAAACGCAAGGAGGCACTCTAAATACGGTATCCATAACGTATACACACCTAACACGGCGCAAGAAGCTTTCTTTCAATCCTTCCGCTCTACGATCCTGATGGATAGAGCTAGTGATTTGATAATAGGGGGGATATTAATGATGTCATTATGGTGATGGAAGATAGGACAGGACACAGAAGGAGGGATCAGAGACCCAACTTTCAGGAGCGAGGTACGACGTTGACAAAATTCTCCGCTTACCTAGGGTTGTATGATATATGGAGACTGCACCATCTGCTAGAGAGACAATTTACCCATTATTCACATCCTCATGACACATGGTCCCGGATTGATCTATTCTTGGTGGGCGAAAAGATGGTTCAAAAGATAGAGGAGACCAACATAAGCGACCTAGTGACCTCAGATCACAGCCCAATCACATTGACGATCACAGAGACTTATCTAAAGGGGCCGGATATTTTATGGCACTTTCCCCATTTCTTACAAAAAGATCAGGACTTTGCAAAATTAATGAGGGAATGGTGGATGGATTACTCTGAGCTGAATAAGGAAGCACGAGACAACCACATTTTTTTCTGGGAGACAGCCAAGGCGTTGCTTAGAGGCAAAATCATAGCTCACATGGCTGCACTGAAAAAAAAGACCAATGCACAGTTTCTGTAAACGAGTCAGGCGGTTAGACAGACATATTCGACTTTCCAGACACACCCCACACCCCCCAACAAGAGATTATGGCTGGAAGCGAAACTGGAGTTCGAGGCATGGGCATGGAAACGGGAGATTTTTGAGAAATCATTACGAGACACCGAACTTTATAGATACGGGGATAAGGCGGGCAGACTTTTGGCAGGCTTAGCAAGGGGAAAACGATATTATTATAGTGTAACGACTTTGAAGAAAACAGACAACACGAACACGACCAATCTTAAAGAGATAAACGCTATCCTGAGGAATTTTTATGCGAGATTATACAAATCTAAACCGACAAACTCTCAAGCAGGGAAAAATTGGATACGAGTGTTGCGGCTCCCAGAGATTTTGAAGGAGGATCTGAACAGGGAGATAACAGAGGAAGAAATATCCACTATCATTCAAAACCTTAATATACATAAGGCACCGGACCCAGATGGATTTGGGGCGGGATTCTACAAAATTCTGAGAGAACAGGTCCAACCTCATCTGAAAGGGCTATATAACAACTTTTTAAAAGGTGGCCCAATCCCAGACCAGAAGAACATTGCATATATAAAACTCTTACCTAAGGGGGATACACCATCTGACAACCCGGCTAATTTTAGACCTATCTCGCTTATTAATCAAGATCTCAAAATAATATAAAAAATCATGGCGGACAGGCTGGCACTCATACTCCCAGGACTAGTGAGACGTGAACAAGCGGGCCTCGTAAAGGACGGTTAGCAGTGAGGAACATCCGCAGATCATTGATGGTGATAGAGTCAGTCAGATTGAGGGGAGAGAAAATATGAGGAATTCCAGCCATGGTCATGTTGGACGCAGAGAAAGCTTTTGACAGTGTCAATTGGCCATGGCTGGAACTAGTACTAGACAAGATAGGGTTAAAAGGAGCTTTGAGGACTTTCTTGAGCTCCCTGTACAGATCCCCAAAAGCGAGAGTCAATACACTGTGCTTTTTGTCAGATGTAATCCACCTGGAGAAGGGCACTCGTCAAGGCTGACTTTTTGACTTGGCAATAGAACCCCTATCACGGGCCATTAATGATAACAAATGCTTCAAAGGCATACAGATGGGCAGCAAAGAGATCAGATCTAGCTTCTTTGCAGATGACATTATACTATACTAGTAAAAAGGCCCGATGCAATTGCATCGGTAGCGCGGTGAAATGAATTGTGTGTATACAGGTGGGTCAGTGGGTAGCAGAGTATAAAGGCGGCTGTGTGGGTAGCAGAGTATAGAGGCGGCGCTGTGGGTAGCAGAGTCCAGAGGCGGCGCTGTGGGCAGCAGAGTCCAGAGGCGGCGCTGTGGGCAGAAGAGTCCAGAGGCGGCGCTGTGGGCAGCAGAGTCCAGAGGCGGCGCTGTGGGCAGCAGAGTCCAGAGGCGGCGCTGTGGGCAGCAGAGTCCAGAGGCGGCGCTGTGGTCAGCAGAGTCCAGAGGCGGCGCTGTGGTCAGCAGAGTCCAGAGGCGGCGCTGTGGTCAGCAGAGTCCAGAGGCGGCGCTGTGGTCAGCAGAGTCCAGAGGCGGCGCTGTGGTCAGCAGAGTCCAGAGGCGGCGCTGTGGGCAGCAGAGTCCAGAGGCGGCGCTGTGGGCAGCAGAGTCCAGAGGCGGCGCTGTGGGTAGCAGAGTGAGTGAGGTGTGGGTGAGTGGGGGCATGTGGGGGAGGTAAGAGGGGTAAGCAGGTACAGAGTGGGGGCATGAGCAGGGGCAGTGTGGGTGATTGGGGGGGGGAAGCAGGGGCAGTGTGGGGAGTGAGGAGATAGGGGGGGTAAGAGGAGTGAGCAGGGGCAGTGTGGGGAGTGAGGAGATAGGGGGGGTAAGAGGAGTGAGCAGGGGCAGTGTGGGGACTGAGGGCATAGTGTGGGGAGTGAGGAGATAGGGGGGGGTAAGAGGAGTGAACAGGGGCAGTGTGGGGAGTGAGGGCATGGGGGGGGGTAAGAGGAGTGAGCAGGGGCAGTGTGGGGACTGAGGGCATAGTGTGGGGAGTGAGGAGATAGTGGGGGGGTAAGAGGAGTGAGCAGGGGCAGTGTGGGGAGTGAGGAGATAGGGGGGGTAAGAGGAGTGAGCAGGGGCAGTGTGGGGAGTGAGGAGATAGGGGGGGTAAGAGGAGTGAGCAGGGGCAGTGTGGGGACTGAGGGCATAGTGTGGGGAGTGAGGAGATAGGGGGGGTAAGAGGAGTGAACAGGGGCAGTGTGGGGAGTGAGGGCATGGGGGGGGTAAGAGGAGTGAGCAGGGGCAGTGTGGGGACTGAGGGCATAGTGTGGGGAGTGAGGAGATAGTGGGGGGGTAAGAGGAGTGAGGAGGGGCAGTGTGGGTGAGTGAGGAGATAGGGGGTTAAGAGGAGTGAGGAGTGTGGTTGAGTGTGGGTAAAGCAGGGGCAGATGTGGGGGCAGAGGTGCGGGCCGGCGCACCTGTAACCTTACTTGAGGAGCGGAGGGTGGAGGAGCGGGTTGTTATGAGTCTGC
Source organism: Allobates femoralis (assembly GCA_033576535.1). Taxonomy (NCBI): domain Eukaryota; kingdom Metazoa; phylum Chordata; class Amphibia; order Anura; family Aromobatidae; genus Allobates; species Allobates femoralis. The sequence goes on along the minus strand of JARQOC010000003.1, from coordinate 597,448,575 downwards.
AGGGCATGGGGGGGCGTGCAGGATACAATGCTAGTGCGGCGGCGGCGCCATCCTACCGTGATCCGCTGCGGCGGGCTGCGTCATTGAGGAAGGCGTCGGGTGATGGTGGCGGCGGCCGCGGCGGGCCGAGTCATTGAGGAAGGCGTCGGGTGATGGGGGCGGCGGCCGGTTTTCTCCTGGCGCTCCCCCTGGCTGTTGTCACTTGTGCCTGAGGGATCGCACTGTCCTAGTGGAGTTCAGGACCTGTGGTGATGTCACAGTCACGTGACACCAGGTTACCATGGAGTAAGCTGGTGTCACGTGACTGTGACATCACCACAGGTCCTGGAGTGCAGTAGAAGAGGTCTGCAGACACTCGGAGCCTGCGGCAGCCACCGGCAGCGACCGGAATCCTGGAGGAAGCCTGGAGGGAGACGGCGGGGGCTCGGGGAGAGGTGAGCATATTTTTTTTTTTTTTTCAAGTGTAGTGCGGGTCTGCGGCTCGTGATGACGCTGCGCGTCATCACTCGCAGTCCCGCAAAGCATGTTGGGATTCGGCGACAACGCCCGAAATCCCAACTGCGGATTATATAAGTAGATATGGAAGACCCTCACAGGGATCTTTTGCGAGAATTGGAGGTCTTTGGAGAGTTGTCTGGGTTTAAACTAAACAAAAAAAAGTGAGATGATGTTTCTCAGACATGTGAACAGAAGTGGAATGGGGGAAAGAATTACCCAGGGAACACTCTATGGGATACCTTTAGCCATCAAGGCGATGAAGTACTTGGGTATATATGTAGGGGACGACAACAGTGACATCTATAGATTGAACTATGGCCCATTGATCGTTAAAATAGAGCAAAAACTAGGCAGATGGAGAGACCTGCTTTTATCACTAATGGGCAGATGTCACCTAATTAAAATGTCTAGTTTTTCAAGACTGTTGTACCAGGGGCGGACCCAGACTGTAGTGGGCCCTGGTGCAAGAAATTTTTCGGGGCCCCCCCCCCCCCCGGAACTCAGTGCCAGAATAGTGCCGCGGGTGTGCATGATAGCCAGCGGCGTAGCAACTGTTTGTGGCGCCCGGGGCGGTCGAAAAATATGCCGCCCCTTTGGTTATTGATAATCTAGAAGTATACATAGTATACACTGTCTGCCCCTATATACAAGAATATAACTACTATACTAAAACACAAAGAGAAGGGGTGCAATTGCCACCTCTGCAGAACCCCAGTGTATGGCAACAAGCAGGACTCAAGGAGGGCCCGGGGCCGGAGCAATTTTCGCCGCCGTGTTGTGGAGTTCATAGTGTAATATAAATGCAAAAAACGTTTATTCTTAATATTATGTCACAATACCGGGATCTGAGGATCTTCTATTTGGAGGTCAGGGGCTCTCTGTTGCCATGTTGCTGCCTGTCTCGCTGTCGTCCTCTTTTGACACTGCAGTGCGGTGGACAAGAGAGCATTAACTGGTTAATAACAAGAAGTATGGAGTGTACTAACTGAGCCATAAATCCTCCCCATACCAGTAGGATTACTATATGGATTTTAGTATTAGGGTACAGACACACTGGCGTGAAACTGATGAGTGTAATGTGGGATTTTCTCGCATTGCAATCAATGCAATCAAGAGCAGATTGACGAGTGTCGGACGCTTTTTTCTCATCCAGATTCAGGATGAGAAAAAAATTTCAACATGCTGCGACAGTCTGCGATTCCCGCGCAAGACTCACCAATGCAAGTCTATGGGTCTGACAAAATCACGGACCACACACGGACAGCACACGAACCATCCGAGTCTGAGGCTGCGTTCACACATTGCGTATTTTGCTGCGCTTTTTTACACACGCTTTTTCAAAATACGCAATATGCATTTTGTCTGCCAGCAAAGTGGATGGGAAATTCACTTTGCAGTGCAGACATTACGCAAAAATACACAGTGCGTTTATGGTAGAAAACGCAGCTGCGTAAAGAATTGATATGTCAATTCTTTACGCAGCTGCTCCTGCGTTTTTTCCCTGTGATGTCACAGAGGGGAGGAAGAATCCTGCTTCCTCCTCCCTCTGTGACAGCTGTGACCGCCCATTAGATTTCACAGTGTATTAATATGTATTAAACAAAGGCAAGTGTATGAAAAATAAAAAAGAATGAAATACTTACCTCTCCGACGCCTTTTCCCGGTCTCCGGTGCCAAGCGATGTGTAGTGCTGCCAAGACCTGGGGTGACGTCAGAGGGGCGTTCCCAGCGTTGATTGGGCGCTCGCGGTCATGTGATACATCACATTCTGAGGTAAAGAAAGCGCAGTGTGTGAAAGCCCCTGCGTATTTTGTTGCGCTTTTTTTGCGCGGCCGAAAAACGCGGCAAAAAGCGCGCGCAAAAAAGCGCAACAAAATACACAATGTGTGAACGCAGCCTGACACGTTTTTTTCACGGATACATTCTCATTCTGCAGCTGAGAACACTGTAAAATGTTCCTGTAAATGATTCTACAGTAATAGCTGTGGAGAAAAAAACAGATTGCACACAGACATCACATGGATGTGATCTGAGAGAAATGTCGGACACTCGCACAGCAGTTGGATGCCAAACGGATTAAAAAACAGATGTCACTCGTCCGACTCTCCTGGAAACAGACCGATTTTAAGGCTGCGGGAGACAGTGTACCACCATCTCCCTAGCTCTGTGCTGTGCACAGTGTACCACCATATCCTCCGCTCCGTGCTGTGCACAGACAGTGTACCACCATGTCCTCAGCTTCGTGCTGTGCACAGTGTACCACCATGTCCTCAGCTTCGTGCTGTGCACAGTGTACCACCATCTCCCTAGCTCTGTGCTGTGCAGTGTACCACCATGTCCTCAGCTCCGTGGTGTGCACAGTGTACCACCATGCCCTCAGCTCCGTGCTGTGCACAGTGTACCACCATGCCCCCAGCTCCGTGCTGTGCACAGTGTACCACCATGCCCCCAGCTCCGTGCTGTGCACAGTGTACCACCATGCCCCCAGCTCCGTGCTGTGCACAGTGTACCACCATGACCTCAGCTCTGTGCTGTGCACCACCATGTCCTCTGCCCACACTCCACCATGTCCTCTGCACACCCTCCCTCCACGTCCTCTGCACACTCCCCTCGTCCTCTGCACACCCCCCTCGTCCCCTGCACCCCCTCCCTCCACGTCCTCTGCACACTCCCCTCGTCCTCTGCACACCCCCTCGTCCCCTGCACCTCCCCACGTCCCCTGCACACCCCCCACGTCCCCTGCACACCCCCCTCGTCCTCTGCACACCCCCTCGTCCCCTGCACACCCCCCTCGTCCCCTGCACACCCCCCTCGTCCCCTGCACACCCCCCTCGTCCTCTGCACACCCCCACGTCCTCTGCACACACCCCCTCATCCTCTGCACACACCCCCTCGTCCTCTGCACACCCCCCCTCGTCCTCTGCACACCCCCCACGTCCTCTGCACACCCCCCTCGTCCTCTGCACGCACCGCTATGTACCTTGTTGTAAAAACAGTCCCAGTTCCTCCTATCTGGCAATTCTTCTTGCCGGGCAAAATGTAGCTCCGCCCACCTGAGTCACATGTGCGTGACGTCATCACATGTCCTGTTCCACCCGGCATCTGTCCCCGCCAGCAGTGCTGTGAGGTGAGGCAGGAGGGCGCGATGACCGGGGGGGGGTTGAGATGTCCAGAGGGGAAGAGTGAAGCATCCAGGGAAGGGTGAGGTGTCCAGGAGGGGGGTTAGGTGCCATGGGGGCGGGGGTGAGGTGTCCAGGGGGCGGGGTTACCCGGCCGGGGCTCAGAGCAGGGAAAAAAAAAAAAAAAAAGAACACTCCACCGCCGCCCTCCCCGAAAAGTGCCAGAACAGTGCCGCGGGTGTGCAGCGCGGCTGACACCCGACAGCACCACCCTTCTGTCTGTCTGACAGGGGACCTGCCGCTGGAGCCCCAGGGGCCGGGCCCCCTAGCTGCTCGGGGCCCTGGTGCAGCTGCATCACGGTAGTTCCGCCCCTGTGTTGTACCCACTTCAGACCGTTCCCCTTCTTCTTAGACATGTTGATGTTAATCGACTTAATAGAGCTTTCACAAAGTTTTTGTGGAGAGGCAAACGGTCTAGAATAAAAGGTTGCACTATGATGTTCCCCAAATATTCGAGGTTACAACTTAGCCTGTATAACATGCCATACACTAGATTGGTTAAAACGTACTAGCAGAAATTCCGATTACTGTCTCGAAGTGGAATGGTGCATCTTACACTCGACTAGTAAAAACATAGATCCTAAGATTAAAAAAAAGTCAGTAAGTTAATGACACAAGGGGGCATGGAAGGCACTACGGTGTAAACTTGGCCTCTCATGGAAAATCTCCAGATATCTAAATCCCTGGAAACACCCCGACTTTCCCCAGGGAAGAGAACATGCGCTATTCAAAACATGGCGAATAAGAGGGATAGACACCTTAGTGGACTTAATAAACTTACAGGAATCGAGATGGCTGACAGCTACAGAAACTGGGGGGTTAGACTCAACGCATATCTTGCAATTTGAACAATTAAGACACCACATTCACTATACTATACTCCACGGGACTTAAGGCCCTGTCACACATAACGAGATCGCTGTTGCGTCACAGATTTTGTGACGCAACAGCGATCCCGTTAGCGATCTCGTTATGTATGACATGCTGTGAGATCGTTGGTCGTTACACACAGCTCTGGAAAAGTTCTACGTCGTTGCGCTCCCGCTGGGAGCGCTACATCATTGTGTTTGACAGGGAAGATGACCAACGATCTCTATGCTACACTATGGAGTGACAATTCCCAACGACCTCAGTATAATTCTGAATCGCTGGTGCATCGTTTTTCACATCGCTGGTGAGATACCTGTTTGACATCTTGCCAGCGATGTAAAAACGACGCACCAGCGATCTCTGAACATCGTTATCTGGATCAATGGTGCGTCGTTATGTGTGACTGGCCCTTAAAGGAAAGGTGTCTGGTGAATGGACTAGATAACCTACTGTCCAGGGACATAACAAATATAAACATATCTACCATATATTATACCCTAAAGGTACCCTCAAACGTGGCAATTTTGTTAGCAATTTCACTGGCAATTTGCTGGTTGCAGTGAAATCATGGACACATTGTTCTATTTTGTTGCTGTGTACAAATGGAACAATGCGTCCATGATTTCACTGCAACCAGCAAATTGCCAGTGAAATTGCTAGCAAAATTGCCGTGTGTGACGGTACCTTAAGACAGGATCTAGTGCCCTCAGGACCGAAGGACTTGTTTAAAAAATGGACATCTAGACTACAGGATGAAGAGATGAAGGATATCATACTGGAGGGTTGAAGGGGACTGCGCAAAAACGTGCGAAATGAGAGATGGCGTGACACACATTTCAAAATAATGCATAGAGCAATACTGTGCTTCCATCTACTGCCTTTGGCGACGTACCCAGAAAGCCAAATTTGTCCGAAATGTGGACAAGCCAAAGTGGACATGTTTCATGGGTTATGGGAGTGTGAGCTCATTGCAAGGGCGTGGAGCAGAGAATTGTGTACAGAGATGGTTGGTAGGATACATCCCTCTGACATACAGAATATGGATATTTCAGAACATGGGACACCTGAATACCACTAAGCTCCAGCACTGTAGAAAAAAGAATGCGCATATAGGGTCTTATCTTAACTACACACTTTCGCTTTGCGATGTGGAATTGCTCACCTTTGTCAGTTGTGATCACCCACAACTGGTAGAAAAGCGATATGGCAGCTGCTGCAGGGACCGCACTCCTACAGGAAACCGTGTTTCTGGTGCAAAAAAATCTTTGGACAAAGTGCCTTAACATCCGCGCTGCTGCTACAGGATCAAAGGAACCGAGACAAGAGAATGTCTGGATCAGCAAAGGCCTTTATTCTCCAACGCGTTTCGGAGCCTCCTACCGAGCTCCTTCCTCAGGGAACTTGTTCCCTGAGGAAGGAGCTCGGTAGGAGGCTCCGAAACGCGTCAATGAAGTAGGTGCTGATTATTATGTTCTAAGTAGCTTGATTATTGTATTATAATAATGATTAAAATGCATTACTTAAACTTGAGCCAAGTAAAAGACAATCTGATTCAGGGACATTGAGGAGTTTGAATTGGTGGTTTAGCTTATTGACTCCACAGCCCTGGAATTATAGTATAGTGCTTTATAAACATGCATGTTCGACACTGCCGGCTGTGCATCATAACACCCCATAGGAGCGAAAGATCTGGAACATATACAGTCCAGCTCATCGTTATAAGCTTGCTGTAACACTGGTATTGGCACCCTCTACATTAAATTAGTATGGAAACTCATTTTCACTCCCTTGTGGTAAATCACAAATGAAAATCTTATGTACTAAATTGTTGGAGCCTATGTGACTTGCATTAGCAAAGGAATGATGACTTCAGCATTGTGACAACGGAACAGGGCATGTGGCTTTTTAAACCTGAAGACCAAGGAGTTGCTTCAGGACATGAGAACTGCTATTATTTGCAACACAAGAATAGGAAAGTAAGTATTACTGAAAAAAAGATACAAAAAAGAATGACTGATCTTTGCTACTAAAGAGTACCTTGACAAACCACAATCCTTCTGGGAAAATGTTCTGTGTACAGATGAAACAAAAATAGACCTTTTTGGCAATGCATAGAAACAGTTTGTTTACAGATGGCTAAATGAGGCTTATAAGTAAAAGAACACCCTACCAACAGTTAAGCATAGTGGAAGACCTATAATACAGTGGGGTTACTTTGCTTCATCTGGTACTGAAGGCCTTGACCATATCACAGAAATCATAGAGCATGATCAAGAGATTTTGGAGCGAAATGTCCTACCCAGTGTAAGTGGTTTGAGTTGAAGATCATGAGTCATGATCAGCAAGACAGTGATCCAAAGCACACAGGAATGGTTCAAAAAGATAAAATGGACTGTTTTAAAATGGCAGCAAAGTGTCCTAACCTCAATCCCATTGAAAATCTTTGGAGTGAGCTGAAATCTGCCATTGGGAAAAAAAGAGCCTTGCAAACATTCAGGAGCTTGAATAAACTGTAAGGTAAGTGAGGGAGAAAATACCAGCTGAGAAATGAAAGACGTTTATAGATGGCTGTCATGAGCCCAAAGGGTGTGCAACCAAGTATTAATTAGGAGCCTTTATTGCTGCACATGCTGTTTATTCTGTTCCTTCTTTGAAATTACAACATGAAAGTTGACAATATTTTATTGTTGAATTACTTTGAACCACTAATAAAAGGAAACCTGTCGTCGTTTTGTGATAATAAACTACCCCAATGTATTGTTTTTGTTTTTTAAGTTTTTGAAGTGATATAAATATTTTTATATATTATTGTCTTTATATAGGGAAATAGAAACCTTTAGAGTCAGAAGTAATAATTAGGCCCCTTTCACATCACGATTTTTTTTTTTTTATTTGTGGCAGTTCTACCTAACGGCCGCACTTGCGACATTCCTCATGCATCGTCTATGGGGCTTGCTGTCGGATGCAAGTGCGGCTGTTCCGGATACGGCAGCGAAAAAAAAAAGCTGCTGACCATGGTTTTTTTCACGGCCGCAACTGCTGGATCTGCCGCCATCGGCAGAACCGCACTTGCCACACCCGGCCGCAAGCCCCATAGAAAATGCATGGGGCATGTCGCAAGTGCAGCTGTTAGGCGGCAGATGTGGCAAATCTGCCGCATCCAGACAGAATCGCTGATGTGAAAGGGGCCTTAGAATGACATATTTAAAACATAGTTTTATTGCACTGTCCATCACATGGTTCATTGATCATCAGTGTTTTCTTTTTTTTCTAAGCTTTGAAGAGACTGACAGCATCCTGGAAACAATCAAGTGATCCAGAGATCTATTATATTCTTGAGTCCACCGCACAAAGGCAAACTTGAGTAGTCACTGGTTTTTCTTCTGCGTCACGTCCCCTCTTATCTTCCCTTCTGTACCTGATCGACCTCTGTCAGCGTCATGAACGAGGTGGTGTCGTCAATCCAAGATATTTAAATTTTTCCACAGGGTCGGAAAAACTCATAAAGGTCAAATGACTTAACTTTTTTCAGAGGCGTTAAGTGGTGGACATTCTGTCTTTTAGGGGGCAAGTCTGGACCATCCAGATTGAGGTACGGAATGTCCTAAAGGGGCAGTCACACGCGTCAATATTGCTGTCAATGTCGCTGCTGCACGTGACGTTGCAGCGATATTGACGCGTGTGACATGGTGAATCAACCAGCGATAAATCGCTGGTTGATGGTCGCCAGGTTTTCGGACAGGTCTGAAAACCTGGCGATGGTAGCCCGGTGGACACGCAGCATCACTGCGTGTGACACCGGGAGACGCGCGATCAGCCAGCTCCCAGCTTCTCTCAGCAAGCGCTGGGAGCTGGTATCCATGGTAAACAGCGGGTAACTAAGTGCCGCGCCGCGCTTAGTTACCCGCTTGTTTACATGGATACCAGCGTTCTCGCTGGTACTGATCGCTGGTGAGTCTGTGTGACAGCTCACCAGCGATCAGCCGTCAGTCGCCAGCGATCAGATCGCTATGCGACATTGACGTGTGTGGCAGGGCCTTTAATCTCCATCAATAAATGCTTGTTGAAGAATGGGATGATATCATCATCCTAAACTGTTAGATGAGTATGCGGTGGGCTTAAAACTGTCGCTAAGTAGTCTGCCATCAAAATGAAGCACAGTCTAGTGATGTACAGTCATGGCCAAAAGTTTTGAGAATGATACAAATATTAATTTTTACAAAGTCTACTGCTTCAGGTTTTCTAATGGCATTTTGCATGTACTCCAGAATGTCATAAAGAGTGATCGGCTTAACAGCAATTACTTGCAAAGTCAATGTTTGCCTAGAAAATGAACTTTAACCCCCAAAACACATTTCAACATCATTGCAGTCCTGCCTTAAAAGGAGCAGCTAACATCATTTTAGTGATTGTTCCATTAACACAGGTGTGGGTGTTGATGAGGACAGGGCTGGACACTTTAAAAGGAGGCTGGTGCTTAGTATCATTGTTTCTCTTCAGTTAACCATGGTTATCTCTAAAGAAACACGTGCAGCCATCATTGCACTGCACAAAAATGGCCTAACAGGGAAGAGTATCGCAGCTACAAAGATTGCACCTCAGTCAACAATCTATCGCATCATCAAGAACTTCAAGGAGAGAGCTTCCATTGTTGTCAAAAAGCCTCCAGGGCGCCCAAGAAAGACCAGCAAGCGCCAGGACCGTATCTTAAAACTGTTTCAGCTGTGGGATCGGACTACCAGCAGTGCCGAGCTTGCTCAGGAATGGCAGCAGGCTGATGTGAGTGCCTCTGCACGCACTGTGAGGCGGAGACTCTTTGAGCAAGGCCTGGTTTCAAGGAGGGCAGCAAAGAAGCCACTACTTCTCTCCAGAAAAAACATCAGAGACCGACTTATATTCTGCAAAAGGTACAGGGAGTGGACTGCTGAGGACTGGGGTAAAGTCATTTTCTCTGATGAATCCCCTTTTCGATTGTTTGGGACATCTGGAAAACAGCTTATTCGGAGAAGAAGAGGTGAGCGCTACCACCAGTCTTGTCTCATGCCAACTGTAAAGCATCCTGAAACCATTCATGTGTGGGGTTGCTTCTCAGCCAAGGGAATCGGCTCACTCACAGTCTTGCCTAAAAACACAGCCATGAATAAACAATGGTACCAGAATGTCCTGCAAGAGCAACTTCTCCCAACCGTCCAAGAGCAGTTTGGCGCCCAACAATGCCTTTTCCAGCATGATGGAGCACCTTGCCATTAAGCAAAGGTGATAACTTAATAGCTCAGGGAACAAAACAGAGATTTTGGGTCCATGGCCTGGAAACTCCCCAGATCTTAATCCCATTGAGAACTTGTGGTCAATCATCAAGAGACGGGTGGACAAACAAAAAACCACAAATTCTGGCAAAATGCAAGCATTGATTATGCAAGAATGGACTGCTATCAGTCAGGATTTGGTCCAGAAGTTGATTGAGAGCATGCCAGGGAGAATTGCAGAGGTCCTGAAGAAGAAGGGTCAACACTGCAAATATTGACTTGCTGCATTAACTCATTCTAACTGTCAATATAACCTTTTGGTACTCATAATATGATTGCTATTATGTGTCTGAATGTGATATAAACGTCAGACAAACAAATAAAAACTAGAGGGCAGCAGATCATGTGAAAATATAATTTTGGTGTCATTCTCAAAACTTTTGGCCATGACTGTAGGCATCATATCCAGCATCATGCAGTTGTTCTATGCTGGTATTATAATCTGGATATCCTTCAGCATACTCAACTTCAGGTTTGAATGGAGCCATTTGTAGTCTCTTCTCCAGTTTCTCAAGGGAAGTGTGCGGAATAATTGACTTAAAGGGTTCTGTAGACGCCATATGCTTGGTGTACAGCACTCTTGGGAAAACACGTTTTGTTAATCTTTTAAAATCTTTCAGGTCAGTAGGCAGCTTGCAATAGAACCGATTTATGGAGTGCAATATCATATTTTGCCCAATTACAAGTTTTCCAGAGTATGAGATTGCTTGAATGACTCGAGAAAACCCAACAGCATCATCAAGCTCTTCCTGCTCTTTGGTTTTTCTACGTTGCTCTTTCGCCTTTTTCTCCTCATCTAGTAGTAGTACACAAAAAATCTGTTTTTCTCTAACACCTAATTGGGGGACACAGAACCATGGGACGTCCTAAAGCAGTCCATGGGTGGGAAAATAACAACCCAAGGATCAAGGAACTAGTCCCAGACTCCCTGGAGCGCCTGCTAAGATAGGTGCTCCACTGCAGTCTGAAGGATCCTCCTACTCAGGGTAGCATCTACTGAAGTCTGAGTATGGACCCTGTAATGCTTTGAAAACGTGTGCAAGCTAGACCAAGTAGCGGCCTTGCACACCTGTTCAACCGAAGCCTGATGCCGAATGGCCCAAGAAGTAACAACCACATGCGTTGAGTGAGCGTGCAATCTACCAGGTATGGGAACCTGCCTTAGGCGGTAGGTTTTCTGATTAGCAGAGCGAATCCATCGTGCCAGGGAAGCCATGGAGGCAGCCTGTCCTTTACGTGGTCCTTCAGGAAGGACAAACGGCGTCAGTCTTCCTGAAAGAAGCCGTCCTGGAGATGTAATGTGTGAGGGCTCTGACGAGGTCGAGGGTATTCAGTGCCTTTTCCACTCAATGAACTGGAGCTGGACAGAAGGACAGCAGAATGATATCTTCGTTAAGATAAAAAGAAGTCACCTTAGGTAGAAAGTCGGGATCCAGACTCAGTACCAGTTTGTCTTGGTGGAAAATCAGAAAAGGTTTGTGGCAGGAAAGTGCTGCTAGCTCAGAAACCCGCCTGATGGATGTAATTGCCACCAGGAAGGTTACTTTCCAGGATAAAAGAGGAAGAGCTGCCTCCTTTAGGCCTCAAAAGGAGACTTCTGAAGTACTTCCAAGACAAGGTTAAGGTCCCAGGGCTCTAGTGGTCTCCTGTATAGAGGAACCAGGCAAGAAACACCTTGGAGGAAGGTTTTGACTTGGGTCTTAGAGGAAAGGCGGCGTTGATGAAAAACCGAAAGAGCAGAAACCTGCCCTTTTAGGGAGCTCAGAGCTAGACCCAACTGTAGTCCCGACTGGAGGAAGCTGAGAATCACGGGGATAGCCGTCAAATTCAAGGCCCTGGAATTCTGATGGGAAAAGGGACCCTGAGTGAGGATATCGGGCAGGTCTGGAAGACGCCAAGGAATGTCGGCAAGCAGCCGCACTAGGTCGGCGTACCTGGCGCGCCTGGGCCAATTGGGGGCTATAAGTATGACCGGGACTCCTTTGATTTTCCTGATTACCCGTGGAAGCAAAGGTAGGGGAGGGAAAATGTATGGCAGTCGGAAGTGACGCCAAGAACAAACGAGAGCTTCCGCTCCCACGGACAGTGGATCCCGCGACCATGCTATGACACGCTGGCACCTTTGCGTTTAGCCAAGACGCCATCAGCTCTACGTCTGGCATCCCCCAGCGGTAACGTATTTGTTGGAACACCTCCGGATGGAGGGACCATTCTCCGGCGGCTAGACTCTGATGACTCAGAAAATCTGCCGCCCAGTTCTCCACTCCCGCTATGTGAACCGCGATGACTGTCGATTCTGCCCAACAAAGGATCCGCTGGACCTCGTGGTATGCTGCCCTGCTGCACATGACTCCCTGGCGATTGATATAAGCTACTGCCGTCGTATTGTCAGATTGGACATGGATATGGTGACCCACCAGCAGGGGTGGAATGCTTTGAGGGCGAGGGAGATCGCACGAATTTCGAGAATGTGTATTGGCAAGGACGACTCCCGGGAGGTCCAACGGCCGTGAGCCGTGTGATGTTGGTAAACCGCTCTCCAGGTGAGGAGACTGGCATCCGTGGTCAGGACCAGCCAGTTCACTGATAGAAAAGATCGTCCCCTGGAGAGGAAGTTGGTCGAAACACCAAAAGGAGTGCTTGCCTGACAGAGGGTGATAGGTGGAGAGTTTTGTCAAGGGAAAAAGAGGCTCTTGTGTCAGGCCACCAGGAGGGCTAGTTACAATGGACGAGGTGAATTGGGCAAATGGAACGGCTTCCGTTGCCACAACCATCCTGCCTAGAACCCTCATGCTGAACCGAATGGAGTGTGAGGGAGGACGCAGCAATATGCGTACTGCCTGGCATAGGATAGACACCTTGTCCTGGGGAAGAGAGACCAAACCCTGATAAGGGTCTAGGTCATGCCGAGGAAGGTGATCGACAGAGCGAACCGGGGAGGACTTCTCTAGGTTCAGTAGCCATCCTAGGCGAGACAAGGTGTCCACTGTAATCTGGACGCTGCTTGCACAATCCTGAAAGGAAGGAGCTTTTATCAGCTGGTCGTCTAGATAGGGCAAGACAACTACGCCTCTGGCGTGAAGTACACTCATAGCAGCTGCCATAACTTTGGTAAACACTCTTGGAGTAGCGAGGCCGAAAGGTAGGGCTACAAACTGGAAATGAGAATCCTGTACCGCGAAGCAGAGGAATTGTTGGTGAGCTGGGGCAATGTGGGTATGTGTAGGTATGCGTCTCTTATGTCTATGGAGGCGAGGTATTCCCCTTCCTCCATGGACGCAATGATGGATCGTAGGGACTCCATCTTGAACTTCCGACAAGAACATGCCTGTTCTGGTGTTTGAGGTCCAGAATAGGACGCACAGCCCTGTCTTTCTTGGGGACCACAAAGAGGTTGGAGTAAAGCCCCTGAATCTCTCGGGCTCCGGTACGGGGACGATAACTCCCGCCCGTTGGAGTGATTAGACTGCGGTGAAGAAGGCCCGGCGGCACTTTGGGGGGTTTGAGGGAAAGAATTGGCATGTAGGACGAGAAAGAAACTCTGTGGTAACCGGAATACACAAGGTCTTGAACCCATCTGTCGTCTGTGGTGATGACCAGATGTGGCTGAGCAGCTGTAGCCGCCCACTGACAATGGGAGTGTCTTCCGGAGTGCTGTAGAAGTCAAGAGGAGGAGACTCACTGGGACCAAGACTCCCTGGGCTTTGCCTGAGCTGCCAGGAGGTATTTGTTTTAGTAGAAGACTGGGAAGGTCTGTCTCTGCGAGGGTCTCGGGTAGGGGCAGGGGGCGGTCGAGAGGTTGCCCAGCCGAAGGAGTTCCGAAGAGGAACGGAACGTGGTCTGTGGACGCCTGACAAAAGGCTTTTCTCTGCTTAAGTTGGGGAAGGGAAGTGCTCTTCCTGCCTGTGGCATCAGAGATGAGCTTGTCCAGGCGCTCGCCGAATAGACGATAAGGAAGGCCTGGCAGTGACTTTTTAAAGGCAGAGTCCGCCCGCCACTGCCAGGGCCAAAGGGCCCTACGAATGGCAATGGTATTAGAGACAGTGAAAGCTGCGCAGGTAACAGAGTCAAGGGATACTTGGATCAAGTAACCCGTGGCCTCTGTGATCTGGGCGGTGATGTCAGTAAAGTTAAGAGCGAGCTGAGACTCCTGCAAAGATGTGTTTAGGGTTTCGGCCCAGACCGCGATAGCCTTTGCAAACCACACAGAGGCGAAAGACGGCGAGAGGGAAGATCCCGCTGCTTCAAAGGCAGAGCGAGCAAGCTGCTCCACTTGTCTGTCGGTCGGATCTTTAATGGAGGATCCATCAGGCAATGACAGCAATGTTTTAGCCGCAAGGCGGGAGACAGGGGGATCGACAGAGGGCGAGTCTGCCCAGTCCTTGGGGATAGCTAAGGCGAACGGGTACCGAGACTCTATGGCCTTGCGGTTACCAAAGCGCTTGTCAGGTTTCTCCCTTTGCTTAGTAAGGATTTCCTGAAACTCTGGGTGGCCCACAAAGACCTTTTGCGGATCCTTTGCTCTTTTAAGAGACTGCATGGTCAGGTGTTGTGGATGGTATGTCGTTCTTGTTTAAGGTGCGGTTGACCGCTGCAATGAGAGAATCAGTGGCTGCTTGGTCATGAGAGGGGTCTATGTCCAGGGAATTGTCCTGGTATAGGCAACATTCCCCTTCCTCTAGGTCGTCAGATGCAGTAGAACATGGTCCCTGGCCCTTGATGGGGATGCATGGGAGCCGTGGGAGGACACGGGCGACACTTTGTGTGACCGTTTTCTGACCACTACCGCAGTTGTGGTACGTGTCCTGCTACTGTCAGAAGGGCCCTCCATGGAGGGGTCATCTGCCTGTGCGCCGTCCAGGTGGCCCAGTTTGGGGAGGCGACATTGCATAGCTGGTACCAGGTTTTTGGGGCAACTTTTCCATAGACTGACACAGAAATAGTGCCCAATCTGGTGGACTGGGGGCTCTGGGCCACTGGCAGCGGCGATGGAGGGCTCTTGGGGGGCTGCAGGGGTACAGGACTGGCAATAAGGGGTAGTATGTTTTTGTGGCAGCTCAGCCTGGCAGGTGGAGCAGGAAGAATAATAGGCTGTATGAGCTTTGAATGCTTTGTACCCTATGATACATGCATGGGTGCAGTGCTGTAAGCAGGGGAAAAGGGGCTGCTAATAAGAGAAAAAAGGTGAGCAGCCTGTAAAAAGAAACCGGATGTTTCTCACCCGGGTCTGCAGCCGATGGTCCTGTGCCCTCGATATCAGGCTCCTGCTGTGTCCCCAAGTCCTGCTTCTAGTGAACTGCTGTGAGGGCTGTGGGGCTGTGGAGATGTCCTCCGTCTTGCTAAGAGCGGGAGTACAAGGGGGGCTGTGCCGCAAAGCAGTAGCCAAAGTGTGTGCTCCAGAGGGGGCGTGGTCAGGGCAAGGGGTGGAACTCGTGCCCAGATGACGACGTACAGTGTCATCAGGGGACTGGTCACGCTGCGTAGTGCGCATCATCGGGCGCAGTGACTGGAAAACCGCATAACGCCGAATAGCGGGGACACGCGTGACGTCTGTGGCCCATGGATTGTGCAGCCTTGCTGAGGGTGCAGCGGAAGTGGGGAAAAGGAGATTTGTGTGTACTCACCGTAAAATCCTTTTCTCTTAGCCTCTAATTGGGGGACACAGACCGTGGGTGTTATGCTGCTGTCCACTAGGAGGCGACACTAGGCAGAATCTGTAAAAGAGTTAAGTGGCTCCTCCTCTGCAGTATACACCCCTGGAGCAGGCACTGTCTCACCAGTTTTGTGCTAAAGCAGTAGGAGCGTTAACGAAGTAATAAAATTACATCAAGGCCTGTACACAAACAGGCAAACCTGTGTAAACAGTTAATAGATAACACATTAACCACAGTATCAGAAGGCCTGTAACCAAACAGGTACCTGTGTAGACAAGCAAGAATTAACCAAGTTAACCGCGGAAAAAATAGTATACGGCCCAACAAGGCAATAGGGTGGGCGCTGTGTCCCCCAATTAGAGGCTAAGAGAAAAGGATTTTACAGTGAGTACACAAAAATCTCCTTTTCTCCTTCGCCTCATTGGGGGACACAGACCGTGGGACGCCCCAAAGCAGTCCCTGGGTGGGAAAATCAATGGAACTATCAACACTGAACATGTTCAGTGAAGGACTCTGTACCTACAGGAGGCCTTCTGCCGCCTGGAGGACACGTCTACCCAGACCCGCATCGGCCGAAGGCTGATTGCGCACTGTAGTGGCTTGTAGGCATGTGGTCGAGACCAGTTTTGCTGGCGCCCACACTAAGTGTGCTAACATCTGGGGCCGGCCGACCCAGGAGACCCCCACGGCCTTAGGCGAATGTGCCCTGACACCGGCAGGAAAGTGCGGGTTGTCACAGACATAAGAGTCTTAAATGGTTGATCGAATCCATGTCCCTAGAGTAGCCTGGAGGCTATGTCTTTATTTTTGCCCTTTGAAAGAAGGAATACAGAATCCCCTTCCTAAAGGGGGTACTGTCTTAGATAATATCTATGTATAGGGCCCTGAAGAGATCCTACATATGTAGGCCTTACGACCTGATGGCCTAGAAACGGGCGCCGTGGTGACCGATAGTTGCTTTCCTTTAGGCGAAAGGAGTATATTGGCATTAGAAGAAAAGATGGAAGATCAGGAAATGTGATTTACATGAGAGCACTGCAAATTCCTACGCACAATGACCGCGGCTGATGCAGTTGGCCGCTTAATCATGTACTGGCCGCTGCTGTATACTTTAAGTATACAGTCACATAATGGCCGCTGCTGCTAGATGGGAGAGGACGGGGAGAGGAGGGGGTTGCCCAGCAAAAGTGTGCCCAGAGAAGCCGTCCCGCCCCTGTGCAGCTCCAGTCCGCATCATTCTAGTTATCTGGAGGTGGGAAAAGAGGCGGCCTCAAGTTAAAATAGAAGCCGTAAATGACAGGGAGGCCGGCACGGAGGTCCGGGACTGGAAGGGATCTGGACCTGGCCGGACTCCAGGAGTTGTGCCCACATGCATGCTTGCCCAGTGCAGACCCCAGCAGGAGGACCCATAGGACGGGTCTCCCGGACTGAGGGGTAGGGTGGCAGCCCCCATCAGGGCAACCCAGGGGAACTGGCGTCCAGGGACTGTGCTGACTCTGCAAGGAGCCCAGAAAAACTCTCTGCTGCAGTATGGGCTCCCTTCCCCATCAGGAGAGAGCAGCGAATGCTGATCTCCTGAAGTGAGTTCCATAGACGAGATGCTTGCAGCCCTGTGGCGGCAGGACTGGGGCTCCTGGGGAGTTCATCAGCGGTAGTCAGCCAGGCTGAGGCCACAGACATGTGCTGCGCAATGCAGCTGGCTTTCTAGCCTCGTCCCCCGACACCTTTAGGAACACTCAGCAGAGCTGGGGCTCCTGGTGCTGCAGTCTGGCATAGTGCTGCGGCCCGTGCCCATCAGAAGCACTCAGCAGCGCCGATGCATCTGGATTGCGACTGTGCAGCACGTTTGTGCCCTACCTGCGGTGTTTCAACCTATCAGCCCCAGAGGGGTGGTTAGGGAGGGATGCTGCAGTCCATCATCAGAGGGCTTCTGTGCAGCCTCGACTTCAACCCAGGGTCCCCAACAGTGGGGAACTGGGGAAGGAGGACCATCGTCTTAACTTCAACCAGGCACCCCCAACAGTGCGGGGCAGTGGAGGGACCATGGCGGGAGACTCGACAGAGACCCACTTTTCTTCTTCTTGAAAGAAAAAAAAAATCAAGAAGTTAAAAAAAAAAATTTAAGAAAATAAAATGTAGGTGCCTCCTAAGGACACCAAGCAAAAACTGGTGAGGCCGTGCCTGCTCCAGGGGTGTATACTGCAGAGGAGGAGCCACTTAACTCTTTTGCAGATTCTGCCTAGCGTCGCCTCCTAGTGGACAGCAGCATGACACCCACAGTCTGTGTCCCCCAATGAGGCAAAGGAGAAAAAAACGGGCCGAAGCCAGCCCTGCAGAATAAAGCCATTGAGTGGGAACAACCAGTAATCCAGAGCCCTCCACCGGGATTGTAGTACAGATGAGCCCCGCAAAAGGCAATATCACAGGGGGATCGCACCTGAGAGAGTGTCTCAACCCAGTCTGCTGTACGGCAGGCTGGGGAGCCCAGTGGACTGCCTTTTGCTGCAGTCTGCTGTATCTTGCCGTGAGCTGCTGCTGTAGAGGCAGAGTGTATTTTCTCCACTTGGAGCCCTGGTAGTGGCTGAGAGCTGAATTCTATGGCACTGGGATTAAATGGGTCTGCACCAGGTGCGGAAGTGGTTACGCAGAGGTGACACTCCACGTGCCTGTCTGTTGAAGAGTGAGGGAAATTGGTGCCCATGGGAATTAGTCACCCGTGGTAAGATCGCAGCCTGAAAAAAAATGCAACGTTGCAGGAGGGGTACGGGGAGGCGACACACCGCGTTCTCACCTGTTAATGGTCCCTGAGGGGTTGCCGGCGCCCGTCTAATAGTCATGGAGAGATGTGCCTCCTACAGACACTAAGCTAAAACTGGTGTGGTCTGGCCTAGCCAGGGGGTGTATGTTGCAGAGGAGGAGCTTATTTTTTTTACATTTACTTAGTGTCGCCTCCTATGGATAAGCAGCATAACATCCATGGTCCTGTGTCCGCGTTAGAAAAAAAGAGGCGTTAGAGAAAACAAAATTTATATGCTGATGTGACTGTATTACATACCTTGTTCTTCGGTTATAGGGAGGCATCAGGCACTGTCACTCAAATTAATTTATGATATTTAACTTCACCACGCCCCCTGTATTGTTTTATATTCACATCACTGTGCAGAAACACGCATGCTGTGCAAGGACCTGAGCTGATGTCACAACCATGTGAGCTTAATGGGAGGAACCCTGCATGATTGAATTTCTCACTTTATACCTGCTTAGCCCGCTCATTAGGGTCACATGATTGTGACATCATACAGGTCCTTAACAGACTTCTAAGGCCAGCCTCACACTGTGGCGTGATCCGGTCCGGTTCTGTCCAGGAGGACCCAGACAGCCGCGGACCGGATCTGCACACAGGACTGGGGGGCTATTATGCCCTCCGGTCCAGTGTGCAGTGCACGCAGTTCCCGCTGCTGATAAGTCAGGACCGTGGGCGCCGCGGTCCTGACCTGTCAGCGGCTGCAGCTGCGTGCGCTGCACAATGGACCGGAGGGCATAATAGCCCCCCAGTCCTGTGTGCAGATCCGGTCCGCGGCTGCCTGGGTCCTCCCGGACAGAACCGGACCGGATCACGCCGCAGTGTGAAGCGGCCCTAACATATTCCAGTGATAGCATTCTACCTCGATTAGGCTGGTTTCAAACTGCAGTTTTTTCCTGATCAGGTTTGTGTGCCAAAACCAGGAGAGGAACTTGCAGAGAAAAAGTATAATTGAAAGATTGACACCTGTTCTGAGTTTTGGAGACACTCCTGGTTTTAGCACACAAACCTGATGAACCCTGATCAGGGAAAAAAAAACTGTAGTGTGAAAGCAGCCTTATAATGGGTGTTGTGATTTAGTTAAAAAAAAAAAAACTCACAAATGGAGGCCTGATGCCTCCCCATGACTGCATCCAAGGTATTTATTAATGCATTCACATCAGCATATAAAATCTTTTTTCAGATAAATACATGGAATTTTGGTTTTAGAAAATTGCTATTAATGCACATTGCATGATCTGAATATTGGGGGCGGTTAGATAAAAAAAAATAAAAATCACAAAACTACATGACAGGTTCCCTTTAAAAAATGTGCAAGATATAACTACAGTATATTCAGAAATAAATGAAAATGGACCAGTCTATGAAAAAAATTAAGGTGTGGCAATAATGGTGATCAGCTGATCCTAGCAAAGTAAGTCCGCAGGCTTTATTTTCTCTAATGTATAAGGGCACCAAGAGCTACTTATATTTAAGAGAAAGGTTAAATAATTACAGCTTGATCCATACTTCTGGCATATTTCATGACTATTATATACAGACTGGCTAATTTTTCCCCATGTTTGAGTTTTGCCCATCAAGCACTGATGTTCGAGCTGCCCTCCTACCGGCCCATAAAATGCCATCTGTCAGAAGGTTTTGGTAGGTAAACAGCAGCATGATGTAGAGGCAGAGACCCCAGTTCCACAGATATGTCTTTTACTGGACTGCTTGGAGCAGTTTCAATAAAATAAGTTTTCTTACAAAGGGATAATCATTAGAGGACTAGTTGTCTGGTGCCATGTAGTCCTCCTGCTCTGTGGGAGCCTACCCCCTGCCATTGATTTTACATTAAAAAGCTGTGCCAGTTGGCAGTTGTTTGGTAGAGAACTGATAAATTCACTGTTATCTGCTGCAGATCTATCACAATTGCAGCTACCAGCCCAGTAAAGGCCCAGTCTCACATAACGACACATCAGCGATCCCAATGTGCAGAGATCGCTGGTGCGTCGTTAACACATCGCTGGTAAGATGTCAAACAGGCATCTTACCAGCGATGTGAAAAACGACGCACTAGCGAGCCAGAATTATACCGAGGTAGTTCTGAATTTTCTCTCCATAGCGTAGCATTGAGATCGTTGCTCATTGTCCCTGTCAAACACAACGATGTAGCGCTCCCAGCGTGAGCACAACGACGCAGGAATGACCCAGAGCAGTGTGTAACGATCAACGATCTCACAGCAGGGGCCAGATCGTTGGTGCGTGTCACACAGAACGACATCGCTACTGGGATCGCTGTTGCGTCACGAAATCCGTGAGGCAACAGTGATCTCGTTAGCGATCTCTATGTGTGACAGGGCCTTAAGCAATGCATCGCTGGAATCAGGGTCTCTGCCCCAACATCATGCTGCTGTCAGATTACACCTGTGGATGCAGCAAAGTCTATAGTGGTCTGAAATTGCCTGTAAGCAAGGCCATGTCCCACATACTAATAAAAGTCCTACAATACAGGTCATTTTGTTTTTTTAATGTTTTAGGAACAATGTTCAGCACATTTCTGGAAATAAGCCAAGACAATTTAAAAAAGGGAAAAAAAATAACAAACATTAATATTTTCAAGTGAAATAAACTTTGCAGGAAGCACAGCAGCAACAGAAAAAAAAAATCTGATTATTTACAACTCTGCACAATCATAAAAACAGATTGGACCCTACAGACATCACAATGGATCTCATCCTCCTCAGTAAGTTCCACTTACTTTCCCACCCATACTGCCACCATTTAATTGCCCTTTATAAAATCAATAATGCTCTTAAACAGAGCAAGGTAATAAAAACACAGGAGGAGATGTAAGCACCACATTTAATAGTGTCTGTGGCCCTATGTAGTGTCCTAGAGGTAGCAACAAAAAAAAAAAAAAAAAAAATAGCTGTGTAAGGCCTTATCTCAGATTAAAACCTTAGACAATTGCAAGGGTTAAAATTCCAGTGTTCTAAAATTTGGCCTAACGATCAGCAATGGGTAAAAACATGAGTAATGTCACAAATCATAGGGCGACGCTGTTATATTGGCATTTTGTTAACATTCTAGGTTACTAGCGGCTGCCAATGTGTTATGCAATGTTATAAGGAAATGGAATGGATTTATAGCAAAATAAAAATTCCAGGAGGATTTTCTTAGGGAATATACCTAAACATGATGTAGGGGCTTGCATTGGTTTGTTCATGCAGCTATGCTACTGGTTGAAGCAAACAGAAAAGCTCCTTCTCATATTGATATAATGTTCCGAAGGCTTCTCTGAAAAGGCTGAAGGTGAAATGGTAAAGCCTTACTGCTTGCTACTCATCAAAACCCGAATTACCCCTCCCAAAGGAAAAAAAAAAGAAAAGAAATCAGAACA
Organism: Allobates femoralis; assembly: GCA_033576535.1. Lineage (NCBI taxonomy): Eukaryota > Metazoa > Chordata > Amphibia > Anura > Aromobatidae > Allobates > Allobates femoralis. The sequence goes on along the minus strand of JARQOC010000003.1, from coordinate 597,426,886 downwards.
TTAAGGTGCAACAAATAGGATATGACATAATGTAGAGAAACGTCATCCCACAAGGCAGTCCTTCATTCTCTCTAGGCCATCGCTGTATCCAGTAACCCCTAACGCTTGATTCCAGAGGGCCTGCTCCTCCTTAATGTAAACAATACCCTGGATCTGCTGCTGCAAAACGAAAATGGAGCTTGCAGCCCTTACTTGTCTCTAGAGTGTCCCCTACCCTCCTCTGAAGGTTTACAGGATTATCAAAAAGCCATCAACCCCTTAGCAGCTACAGGGTCCTGCCACATTGTGCAGCCCCTGGCGGTGAAGAGGTTAACATTGGGCAGCAGTATATATTAGACGGTGGTTTGAGAATTGTCAAATCTTCATATTCAGTACTGCTTCATAAGGCAGCAAGGATGTAGTCCTCTGATTAATGGCCGTAGCAATGACTGTCCTCTGCCTTTACAAGGTTCCGCGCCATTCTGGCCACCAAGGGGGGAGCTGGAGGAGGTAGGACTAGGTAGGTTCACGAGAAACTCTGGATGGGATGACTGACTCTCATACATGCCCAGTAAATGGCACGACCTATACAGACCAATGCCAACAGCAGCAGCAATGCCCATGAGGCATAAATTCCACCATACCGACGTGCCAGTGCCCATGTTCCTGCCTGCAAGACAGAATATGCTCAGGTAAATATATTACTTTATTTGGTGCGGTTCCATCTTTAAAGATCATATATCCACTCACCACAAGTCCGGCTGCAGCTACAGCAAAAAAAAAGCCCATCAGAAAGCAGCAAATGCATCTCTTCTTCGGGTACCTCTGCCCAATAGAGGAGCTGCATGTGTAGACAAAAAAAGTCAAGAACAGAAGTTTTGTATGTTTCCCACCCTGAAATAGCACTGCTCTCATACTTACACTTTTCGGCAGTGTGGGCAGCGGGCCAAGGTCCGGTCTGAAAAATCTGTCCACTAAGAGAGAGAAGGAAATATTAGCAGCCATTGTAATATTTTATGAACGAGCTGACAGAATCAAGGGATGAATTTCATCATTTATTTATGCAGGTTTTCTACCGATTTGATTTTGCGCTTAAAACAAGGACTCCGGGGAAGATACATTGTTTTTTTTGTATTGTCCCTGCCCTTCTACATGATGACGCAGAGCTGGGCAATACAGTTCTAGGATCTATAGATCTCTTCTAAATCTATAAAATCATATCTGCTCCTCAGCTTTCACCCCTCCCCTTCAGGGACAGAGAAATTCAGTTGTGTATAGTGCTAACATTTCAGGGAACAGGAAGCTACCAAGTTGGTATGGGGGAGGGGAGACCATGGCAGTGCTGAATCAATCAATGCAGTTATTTGCCTCTGCCCTTAACGTGTGCTGCCATGTATCAGGCTATGTACTATTATAAATTGTACAGCAGGAAATCACCGCGTGTATTTATATCCGCTTGGTGACATGATTAGTATTTAAAGGGAAAACACCCTTGTTCTTACATTTCACAGGATGGTATATCAGGGGCAGGATTGTAGTGTGACCATGGGGCTGGTAGCCACATCCCCTATTTATACAGCAGTATGAGGGGCAGGAATGTAAGATGATCCTGGAGCCCCGAGGTCTACACCCAGAACACACCTGCTCTCAGCAGCATTATGAAGCTGAACTTCTCTGTTCCCAAAAGGAAGGGTGAGAGCTCAGGAGCAGATATGAGGTTATTAAAATAAAAATAAAAAATATCTCCCCGGAGTTCCCCTTTAAATCTATTCTGCTCATTCATCCATCTGTCCTGACCCTCCTCACCCCTTCATACACATGTACCTCAGAATGCTCTTTCATCCATCTCTCCTGACCCTCCTCACCCCTTCATACACATGTACCTCAGAATGCTCTTTCATCCATCTCTCCTGACCCTCCTCACCCCTTCATACACATGTACCTCAGAGTGCTCTTTCATCCATCTCTCCTGACCCTCCTCACCCCTTCATACACATGTACCTCAGAATGCTCTTTCATCCATCTGTCCTGACCCTCCTCACCCCTTCATACACATGTACCTCAGAATGCTCTTTCATCCATCTGTCCTGACCCTCCTCACCCCTTCATACACATGTACCTCAGAATGCTCTTTCATCCATCTCTCCTGACCCTCCTCACCCCTTCATACACATGTACCTCAGAATGCTCTTTCATCCATCTCTCCTGACCCTCCTCACCCCTTCATACACATGTACCTCAGAATGCTCTTTCATCCATCTCTCCTGACCCTCCTCACCCCTTCATAACATGTACCTCAGAATGCTCTTTCATCCATCTCTCCTGACCCTCCTCACCCCTTCATACACATGTACCTCAGAATGCTCTTTCATCCATCTCTCCTGACCCTCCTCACCCCTTCATACACATGTACCTCAGAATGCTCTTTCATCCATCTCTCCTGACCCTCCTCACCCCTTCATACACATGTACCTCAGAATGCTCTTTCATCCATCTCTCCTGACCCTCCTCACCCCTTCATACACATGTACCTCAGAATGCTCTTTCATCCATCTCTCCTGACCCTCCTCACCCCTTCATACACATGTACCTCAGAATGCTCTTTCATCCATCTCTCCTGACCCTCCTCACCCCTTCATACACATGTACCTCAGAATGCTCTTTCATCCATCTCTCCTGACCCTCCTCACCCCTTCATACACATGTACCTCAGAATGCTCTTTCATCCATCTCTCCTGACCCTCCTCACCCCTTCATACACATGTACCTCAGAATGCTCTTTCATCCATCTCTCCTGACCCTCCTCACCCCTTCATACACATGTACCTCAGAATGCTCTTTCATCCATCTCTCCTGACCCTCCTCACCCCTTCATACACATGTACCTCAGAATGCGCTTTCATCCATCTCTCCTGACCCACCTCACCCCTTCATACACATGTACCTCAGAATGCTCTTTCATCCATCTCTCCTGACCCTCCTCACCCCTTCATACACATGTACCTCAGAATGCTCTTTCATCCATCTCTCCTGACCCTCCTCACCCCTTCATACACATGTACCTCAGAATGCTCTTTCATCCATCTCTCCTGACCCTCCTCACCCTTCATACACATGTACCTCAGAATGCTCTTTCATCCATCTCTCCTGACCCTCCTCACCCTTCATACACAATGTACCTCAGAATGCTCTTTCATCCATCTCTCCTGACCCTCCTCACCCCTTCATACACATGTACCTCAGAATGTCTCTTTCATCACTCTCTCCTGACCCTCCTCCTCACCCCTTCATACACATGTACCTCAGAATGCTCTTTCATCCATCTCTCCTGACCCTCCTCACCCCTTCATACACATGTACCTCAGAATGCTCTTTCATCCATCTCTCCTGACCCTCCTCACCCCTTCATACACATGTACCTCAGAATGCTCTTTCATCCATCTCTCCTGACCCTCCTCACCCCTTCATACACATGTACCTCAGAATGCTCTTTCATCCATCTCTCCTGACCCTCCTCACCCCTTCATACACATGTACCTCAGAATGCTCTTTCATCCATCTCTCCTGACCCTCCTCACCCCTTCATACACATGTACCTCAGAATGCTCTTTCATCCATCTCTCCTGACCCTCCTCACCCCTTCATACACATGTACCTCAGAATGCTCTTTCATCCATCTCTCCTGACCCTCCTCACCCCTTCATACACATGTACCTCAGAATGCTCTTTCATCCATCTCTCCTGACCCTCCTCACCCCTTCATACACATGTACCTCAGAATGCTCTTTCATCCATCTCTCCTGACCCTCCTCACCCCTTCATACACATGTACCTCAGAATGCTCTTTCATCCATCTCTCCTGACCCTCCTCACCCCTTCATACACATGTACCTCAGAATGCTCTTTCATCCATCTCTCCTGACCCTCCTCACCCCTTCATACACATGTACCTCAGAATGCTCTTTCATCCATCTCTCCTGACCCTCCTCACCCCTTCATACACATGTACCTCAGAGTGCTCTTTCATCCATCTCTCCTGACCCTCCTCACCCCTTCATACACATGTACCTCAGAGTGCTCTTTCATCCATCTCTCCTGACCCTCCTCACCCCTTCATACACATGTACCTCAGAGTGCTCCTTCATCCATCTCTCCTGACCCTCCTCACCCCTTCATACACATGTACCTCAGAGTGCTCTTTCATCCATCTCTCCTGACCCTCCTCACCCCTTCATACACATGTACCTCAGAATGCTCTTTCATCCATCTCTCCTGACCCTCCTCACCCCTTCATACACATGTACCTCAGAATGCTCTTTCATCCATCTCTCCTGACCCTCCTCACCCCTTCATACACATGTACCTCAGAATGCTCTTTCATCCATCTCTCCTGACCCTCCTCACCCCTTCATACACATGTACCTCAGAATGCCCTTTCAGCCATCTGTCCTGACCCTCCTCACCCCTTCATACACATGTAGCTCAGAATGCCCTTTCAGCCATCTGTCCTGACCCTCCTCACCCCTTCATACACATGTAGCTCAGAATGCCCTTTCAGCCATCTGTCCTGACCCTCCTCACCCCTTCATACACATGTAGCTCAGAATGCCCTTTCAGCCATCTGTCCTGACCCTCCTCACCCCTTCATACTCATGTACTTCAGAATGCTCTTTCAGCCATCTGTCCTGACCCTCCTCACCCCTTCATACACATGCACTTCTTCTGCTTGGTGCAAGCTGTGCAGGTGCTTCAATGTTTACAGCTAACTAGTACCTGCTTTTTTCTTAGTGGCTATGGAAGATAGTAAAAGGATACACTGCAATACCTTGCATCACCACTGTGAAGAGTACAAACCCTACAGTTAATGTAAATGGTGGTGAGGCCATCAATTCAGCTTTATAACCCCTTTAAGCACCACTAAAACATTTTTTTTTATTTTACCACTGAGGTGGTGTTTTAAAGCCAAGTTCCTTGACCCGTATCTTAGGGTACCTTTACACATCGCAACATTGCATGCAATTTCACTTGCAACTTACTGGTTGCAGTGAAATCATGGACACATTGTTCTATTTTGTTGCTGTGTACAAATGGAACAATGTGTCCATGATTTCACTGCAACCAGTAAGTTGCAAGTGAAATAGCATGCAATGTTGCGACATGTAACGGTACCCTTATATAGTCACTTTTTGACGGCTTTATCTTCTATCTGCACTCCAGTCAGTCTCTAGCGAATTGTGACCGGCTGGTTGCTCTATTGTTTCATGGAGCATGCTGGAGGTCACATCTCAATGCAAGTCTATGAGAGCCTCATTTTGGCCTCATTCAGTTGTATTGAGAGCTTGTAACAACTTCTCACTTCTAGTCAGTGAGAAGTTGGGACTTTGGATTAATAGCATCACTCCAGCACTGACAAAAACAAGCACTGGATGGAGTGGTGCTTTCAGATGTTTTACTAATATGAGGTTTGTGATTTTAGTCTATGGCTAAAGGGACGCTTAAAGCGAGTCGGTCACCAGATATTTGACACAATCTTGTAGAGACAGAGATCCTGATTCCAGTAACACGTAATTTACTACGATAATTTTGATAGTCTCCTGCTGATAAAGCAGTGATTTTTTTCACCAGAGGACTAGTAAACCTGCTGCCAGATAGTCCCCCATATTCATAGTCTGTTTAACTCCCCCACCACCACCACCACAGATTACCATCTTTTTGTGTACTCTGTGCAGAAAGCTGCCAGTGAGTGGGGTTATACAGAGCCAGGAATTCAGACAAATGCTAGATCTGCAACAGGTTAAACAGGGATTTTATTAAAACTGCATCAAGCAGCTCAGTAAGTGATACATTGCTAGAATCAGGTTATCTTCCAGCACATTATGCTGATCTCAGATAGGGTAGCAAACATTTCCTCAAAGTTATTTGAAAACAGCATTTGGGGAAAAAAATAAAATGTTTAATAAATGCCAAAATGTGTACATTTTCTTCACTAGTCACATGCATTTGACATCTTATGTGAAGATTTCATGGGAGCCACTGCGCCAAGAATTATGTTGGTGTGCAAGCTACATTTACATGTGACTTAAAAGGGAGAATAATTACAGAAAGTGTCTAACCCAACAGTTTGTAGAAAAAGGACACACTACACAAGTCAGAATAAGGAAAAAGATCCAGCGGAGAATTTCCGGAATGCTTATTTATTCGCTAAACAAAACCTCCATAAAACAGCGGGGTGTGCATCAAGCCAACATGTTTCGACTTACACAGTCTTAATCATGCCATGATTAAGACTGTGTAAGTCGAAACATGTTGGCTTGATGCACACCCCGCTGTTTTATTGAGGTTTTGTATAGCGAATAAATAAGCATTCCGGAAATTCTCCGCTGGATCTTTTTCCTTATTCTGATTATCGTGCCCGATACCAGGGCGGTTTCCGTGCGGACTATAACTCCAGGACGTGACAGAACGGAATCATACTTGTGAGCTGCCTTTCCCTACCCTTTTCCCACTGTAACACTACACAAGTCACAACCATGTGTGTGCGGCTACGGTGTACGAAACATAAATACTAAATATGCTAGAAATACCAAAAAGTTGTTCTTGCAGTGTCCGCAGATGACCCTGACTCCGACAGGCTGTGGTTCTGGGCTCAGGGGTCCGGGATGTACAGGGCCCAGGTTGATGATTCTTTTACTGGTAAAAAGACAGACCTGTTACTTCTTGATCAATAGGCAAATTTCAGTTTCTATATTACAGTACGTCACGCACAGAATGCGCTTACCAATATGGTCTTGGACAGGCTATCCTCTGGGACGTGACTTTACAGATCAGTAAGCAGTTACAAGGACAGCGCACATACTTCTTTCCCTGTGGGGCATTCTTTATTGGCTACAGAAATAAAGGACACATCACTAATCTACTGCTACTGAATTAAAGACATTAAGATTAATAATCTCCCCATCGTTAGATAAAACGTCTGACAGCATCAATCTTCACATTTCAGTAGCTACCGTATTTTTCACTTTATATGACGCACCCCAAATTTGGTTAAAGAGAAAAACATTTTAATGTTCAATGGGGTCTGTCTCATAATGCCAGTGTCCATCTTACAATCAGTATATATGCCCCCCAATTGTGGTATATATATCCCCTATCCTGGTACATGACCCCCCACCATGGCTTACCAAGTTAGGGGGTGGTTGCAGTGGTGAAGCGGGGGTGCCAGAGGCAGGTTTCACTAGTCCATGGAGGGTGGGGGCAAAGCTGCAGCCTGGAGCTGTAGGGTGTGGCTGCCATTTTCCATGTGCCTGGATTCATTCCCAAGCTAAAACTGAATGCTAGAGGTTGAGACTTCCATAAAATGGCCACAGAGACAGCACATACGCAAATGAAGATCCGCAGCCATTTTCGGAAGTCTTAACCTCTAGCATTCAATTGCAGCTTGGGAATGAATCCAGGCACATGGAAAATGGCAGCCAATGCCACAACCCCTCACAGCTCTGGGCCGTAGCTTTGCCCCACCCTCTGTGGACCAGCAAGACCTGCCTCCGGCACTACTGCAACCCCCTCTCTAAGATTTTTTTTTAAACAAAAGATTCAGATTGTAAGACGCACCCCTGTTTTCACCCCCTATTTGGAGGGGAGGAAAGTGCGTCTTATAGTTCAAAGAATATGGTACATAATAATCTTCACTTCTGTTCCTTACCGTGGCTTCATTGCAGACTCCACACTTCACCACATGTTGGTGCATCTTCCCTTCCACATTGATGACTGATTGGCAAACCCGGCATGTTATCATGGGGGTAGAACCACTTTCTGGACTTGTTAGTGGAGAATAGGGAGGGGGGTCTTCACCAGGTAACACCGAGCCAGCGGCTGGGAACACCTGAAAGCCTGAACAATAGAGAAAGAGAAAGTCCTAAATGAAGGGAAATAATTAACAGTAATGAATAATCTAACTCTCCTGATAACATTCTCTAATTCACAATGACTTATTTCTATGGCAAATGCCAGTTAAGTCTCACAGGTTTTGTGACGCAACAGCGACCTCACCAGCGATCTCGCTATATTTAACACGTAGCAGCGACCAGGCCGCAGCTGTGACATCGTTGATCGTGTCGCTTTTGATAAGCTGCCTTAATCCTTTTCCCTTGGAAAATCTTTCACATCATTGTCCCAGTAATTGGGGCTTTGGGTATAGCTACATTGAGGGGGCCGGGAGCTGGGCGTTACTGCTCTGGAGGGAGGGGGGTCTGCATGTTGCTTGTGACGCTGTTTCAGAGCTGAATGTGTCTCTATGATGACAGATCGACAATAATAATGATCGTTATGTTCCTATCAACACTCGTCGACATTTGTAAATAGGCAAATGAACGAGAACTGACCAACTTGCATTTAGCCTATGGGAGCTCGTGCAGGAGCCAACATTTGTCCGTCCGTCTGCACTGTTAAAAGCCCATACATATTAAAGCCCCACTCCAGCTTTTTTTTTTTTTTTTTTTTTTATTTACACCACTGGAATGGTGCTTTATAATCAAGTCCCATACTCAACTGACGCCATCTTCATGTTTCCGGGGTTGCTCTGGCAGGTCTCCATTGTTTTGTGACAGCTCCAGTGTTTCATGGAATGTGCCAGAGGTCACAAATCAATACAACTCTACGAGAGCCTCATTGTAGCCTATTCTGGCTCTCTAGAGATGCACTGAGCGCTTGTGATGTAACTTCTGGCCAGTCAGAAGTTACAAGGACAAGATGGCGCTGCGGGATTAGAGTGACGCTGAAGCAGATGAGGCCACTGGAGATTGAATATAAAATCGGGCAGGGGACTGATATTAAACCATCGCTCCAGTGCTGGAAAATAAACAACATGCTGGAGTGATGCTTTGAGCTAAAGCTGATGGACATTTTCAACAACAAATGTTCTTCAGATGGATTTTCAACAATGTGCGCTTATTTTAGCCATTCATCGGCTCATTATAATCGTGTGAAACATCTAATTATTGAATTGAAGGTTCTTTTTGTAAATAAATGAGTTTTCTTAGAATATTCCCAGAAAACTCACCCACTGTCTTGGAACATAATAGCAGCCTACATGTACTAGTTTAGTATCCTATAAATTTGGGAATACCACCCTAATATAAGTTGGACGTGAACATTTGGCTCTGATGGCTGAAGCAAGCATGTCTGTGTAAGCTCACCACATCATCTGAGAGCCTTAGACGCACATAAGGTAAATAAACCTGTTGCTTTAGGTGACACCAGTGGAGAAGGTGTCCTGTACTTCCAGAAAGATGAAGTCAGGTAAAGAAAGATGGGACATGTTCAATTTTAACTTGCTCTCAAATAAGAAAACCCATTGCCAGAAGGCTCCCTTCCTTGATGACGCATTTGATTACCCCCCACCCACCGAAACGTGCATAGGAGGTCTCCAGTCTGTCATTTGTCCTGAAATTGGTCACCACCTAGGGATTCCTACTACGGGTAATTTTTTAGGCAATCCTTATTCCTTTTGGGGCTCTACCCTAAACCATTATATTCGCCCATCAACGTCCCTGTAGTGTTTTGTCCTGTCTCCCTTTATTTTGACAGCTTGTTTTTAAATAATCTTAGCGGTATAATTTTGGTGCATGGGTCTTGTTAGATTAAGTGCAATGTCTATGTGTGTTTACAGCTCTGTATATGGACACAGCTCCGGAGATCTGTGTCTCAACTGCCACGAGCTGGATTGTAAGAACAATACTTCCAGGAGCTGAGGAGTGCGACAAGAGGCAGTCTGAGGAACCTCAGCTCTGGAGACCTGTGTCTCAACTTCCATGAGCTGGATTGTAAGAACAATACTTCCAGGAGCTGAGGAGTGTGACAGGAGGCAGTGTGAGGAACCTCAGCTCTGGAGACCAGTGCCTCACCTGCCAGGAGCTGGATTGTAAGAACAATACTTCCAGGAGCTGAGGTGTGTGCCAGGGGCAGTGTGAGGAACCTCAGCTCTGGAGACCAGTGCCTCACCTGCCAGGAGCTGGATTGTAAGAACAATACTTCCAGGAGCTGAGGAGTGTGACAGGAGGCAGTCTGAGGAACCTCAGCTCCGGAGACCAGTGCCTCACCTGCCAGGAGCTGGATTGTAAGAACAATACTTCCAGGAGCTGAGGTGTGTGACAGGAGGCAGTGTGAGGAACCTCAGCTCTGGAGACCAGTGCCTCACCTGCCAGGAGCTGGATTGTAAGAACAATACTTCCAGGAGCTGAGGAGTGTGACAGGAGGCAGTCTGAGGAACCTCAGCTCCGGAGACCAGTGCCTCACCTGCCAGGAGCTGGATTGTAAGAACAATACTTCCAGGAGCTGAGGTGTGTGACAGGAGGCAGTGTGAGGAACCTCAGCTCCGGAGACCAGTGCCTCACCTGCCAGGAGCTGGATTGTAAGAACAATACTTCCAGGAGCTGAGGTGTGTGACAGGAGGCAGTGTGAGGAACCTCAGCTCTGGAGACCTGTGTCTCACCTGCCAGGAGCTGGATTGTAAGAACAATACTTCCAGGAGCTGAGGAGTGTGACAGGAGGCAGTGTGAGGAACCTCAGCTCCGGAGACCAGTGCCTCACCTGCCAGGAGCTGGATTGTAAGAACAATACTTCCAGGAGTTGAGGTGTGTGACAGGAGGCAGTGTGAGGAACCTCAGCTCTGGAGACCAGTGCCTCACCTGCCAGGAGCTGGATTGTAAGAACAATACTTCCAGGAGCTGAGGTGTGTGACAGGAGGCAGTGTGAGGAACCTCAGCTCTGGAGACCAGTGCCTCACCTGCCAGGAGCTGGATTGTAAGAACAATACCTCCTGGAGCTGAGGAGTGTGACAGGAGGAGGTGTAAATCTTCTCAGCTGACTGAGCATGAAGGGAAAAAAAACTTTTTGCTCAGTCATCAAGCAGCTTTATTTCCTCTAATGTTCCGGCTCTTCTCATGGAGGTAAATGTACTTATGATACAGCAATGTTCCAGCTCTTCTCATGGAGGTACCTGTGCTTATGATACAGCAATGTTCCAGCTCTTCTCATGGAGGTACCTGTACTTATGATACAGCAATGCTCCGGCTCTTCTCATGGAGGTACCTGTGCTTATGATACAGCAATGTTCCGGCTCTTCTCATGGAGGTACCTGTGCTTATGATACAGCAATGTTCCGGCTCTTCTCATGGAGGTACCTGTGCTTATGATACAGCAATGTTCCAGCTCTTCTCATGGAGGTACCTGTACTTATGATACAGCAATGTTCCGGCTCTTCTCATGGAGGTACCTGTGCTTATGATACAGCAATGTTCCGCTCTTCTCATAGAGGTACCTGTGCTTATGATACAGCAATGTTCTGGCTCTTCTCATGGAGGTACCTGTGCTTATGATACAGCAATGTTCCGGCTCTTCTCATGGAGGTACCTGTGCTTATGATACAGCAATGTTCCGGCTCTTCTCATGGAGGTACCTGTGCTTATGATACAGCAATGTTCCAGCTCTTCTCATGGAGGTACCTGTGCTTAGGATACAGCAATGTTCCAGCTCTTCTCATGGAGGTACCTGTGCTTATGATACAGTAATATTCCTGCTCCTCTCATGGAGGTACCTGTGCTTATGATACAGCAATGCTCCGGCTCTTCTCATGGAGGTACCTGTGCTTATGATACAGTAATATTCCTGCTCCTCTCATGGAGGTACCTGTGCTTATGATACAGCAATGCTCCGGCTCTTCTCATGGAGGTACCTGTGCTTATGATACAGTAATATTCCGGCTCCTCTCATGGAGGTACCTGTGCTTAGGATACAGCAATGTTCCGGCTCTTCTCATGGAGGTACCTGTACTTATGATACAGCAATGTTCCAGCTCTTCTCATGGAGGTACCTGTGGCTTATGATACAGCAATGTTCCAGCTCTTCTCATGGAGGTACCTGTGCTTATGATACAGTAATATCCCTGCTCCTCTCATGGAGGTACCTGTGCTTAGGATACAGCAATGTTCCGGCTCTTCTCATGGAGGTACCTGTGCTTATGATACAGTAATATCCCTGCTCTTCTCATGGAGGTACCTGTGCTTAGGATACAGTAATATCCTGCTCCTCTCATGGAGGTACCTGTGCTTAGGATACAGTAATATTCCGGCTCCTCTCATGGAGGTACCTGTGCTTAGGATACAGCAATGTTCCAGGTCTTCTCATGGAGGTACCTGTGCTTATGATACAGTAATATCCCTGCTCCTCTCATGGAGGTACCTGTGCTTAAGATACAGTAATATCCCTGCTCCTCTCATGGAGGTACCTGTGCTTAAGATACAGCAATGTTCCAGGTCTTCTCATGGAGGTACCTGTGCTTAGGATACAGTAATATCCCTGCTCTTCTCATGGAGGTACCTGTGCTTAGGATACAGCAATGTTCCAGGTCTTCTCATGGAGGTACCTGTGCTTAGGATACAGCAATGTTCCAGGTCTTCTCATGGAGGTACCTGTGCTTATGATACAGTAATGTTCCAGCTCTTCTCATGGAGGTACCTGTACTTATGATACAGCAATGTTCCAGGTCTTCTCATGGAGGTACCTGTGCTTATGATACAGCAATGTTCCAGGTCTTCTCATGGAGGTACCTGTGCTTATGATACAGCAATGTTCCAGGTCTTCTCATGGAGGTACCTGTACTTATGATACAGCAATGTTCCAGGTCTTCTCATGGAGGTACCTGTACTTATGATACAGCAATGTTCCAGGTCTTCTCATGGAGGTTCCTGTGCTTAGGATACAGCAATGTTCCAGCTCTTCTCATGGAGGTTCCTGTGCTTAGGATACAGCAATGTTCCAGCTCTTCTCATGGAGGTTCCTGTGCTTAGGATACAGCAATGTTCCAGCTCTTCTCATGGAGGTACCTGTGCTTATGATACAGCAATGTTCCAGCTCTTCTCATGGAGGTACCTGTGCTTATGATACAGCTCCTCTGTCAGTTCAGACACAGGGCTTGGAAGCCAACCTTCCTCAGACTCAGCCCATCCTGACACATGACTAGGGTTGGCTGCTGTGTGAGGGGCCATCTTACTACATTCTTGGAGAATCCCTTTCAGACGGCCATGCTGGTCATGTGGATCTGCAGATACATATCACACAGACTTCCTCTGCCATCAGGGAATATTCAGGAGCCTCCATACGTAATAAACGCTGAAGTCAGTATTGTCAGCCACCATCAATGTAATGGCTCTTGAGCTTTTGGAGATCCCCTGTCCTGAGTGTGGGCACAGGGTTATACAGAGGTGATAACCTACAGTCCCCACATATGGGCCATGCCCGGGTCACGTGATGACTCCAGGTGCACCATCAGGTCACCTCAGAAGTCTCATGACTGCTGGAAAGGGCGCTCCTCGTCACATGACCGTGTACCGTGCTGCACTCCTTCCACGCATTCCTCAGTGTACAGCCTACACTCCAGTGACATTGTGGCCATACAGCATAGGATGCCCCCACTGGGCATAGTGCCCACAGGTCTCTGAACAGCGCCCCCCCTCGGTCTGGGCGGGGCCACAGCGCCTGTCACCTTCTCTCCACTTTCACCAGCAGCCAATCACATAGGCGCACACGAGTCATGCGTGGGCTGATTGGAAGTGGGCGTGGCCAAATCGTTCACTAATAAACAAATCCATGGGGGGCGGAGCTTACCTTGCGGCTTGTTGCTGGGGGCGGGCCCGGGACCTCCGTATGGAGGAGCCGTAGGAAGTGTAGTACCTGGCGAAGGGGCTCCTGGACCCACCGAGGCTCCCATGCCGCCTCCATCCCCGAGATCGGAGAGGAGAGGGGAGCGCTCTCCATCCGCCATGGCCCTCGCTCCCACCTAGTACCGGCACACACAGTTCTTGCTGCTGCTTCTCCCGTCTGCTGACGCACCTCACAATGCGGCTGCGCGTGGCGCATGCGCTGACCGTGGGGAGGGGAAGCACCAGGAGACATGCGCAGTACGCAGTCACGTGCAGGAGGATTGCAAACAAAGGGCTTTCTTCACGTGACTGCCGCCTGACAACAAAACTTTATTGATCGCAGTGTTAACCCCTTAGTGACAGAGATGGTTTTCACCTTCCTATCCTCCCAGTGAGGTGATAACTGGAGCTCTTCAGGGATTCTCACAATGCTTTGTCATCACATCTTGTACCTAATGTTACTGGTAATTGTAGGATATTTTTGCGTTTGTGAAAAAATTGCAAAATTAGAAATTTCGCAGTTTTCAAACTTAATTTTTATGCCCTTAACAGAGAGTTATGACACATTACATGGTTAATGAATAATATTTCCCTGATATCTACACCAGCACCAGGTTTATACATATGTGGAATGTGGACAAATGTGAAACTCAGCCCTCAATCTACTAAAACACTTGTACATTCCCTCATCATCTCCCACCTTGATTACTGCAACCTTCTCCTCTGTGGCGATGTAGCGACCGGTGGTAAGGCCGCGGGTGTGTGTGTATGATCTTTCTCAACAGAATCTCCATACTCAGATTTAACCGGTAGTAACATTTCTTTACTGTAAAACATATTTATCTCACAGTCAACCGAACTATATGCGCACTTGTATATATTAGAGTCTCTGAATCTTCACTTCTTCCGGGTACGCAGCAAGAAAAGAAAACACAACAATGAAGGTATCTTTCCCTAAAATCACGTACCAGTCTTATCACAGAAGAAGGTGTCGCTCCCACGTAGCAGGCCTGGGGATCTTCTCACTCTTCTTCTTTGGTCTCCTTCTGCAGGTAACAGTCTGTCTCTCCCAGTCTCAGGGCACACAGATCAGGAGAAGGGAGATCACAGCAGCACAAATGGCTCCCTTATGTAGGTCACGGCCCCTGCACAAGCACTCTGGGTGCACGGCGGGCAAGGTTTTGCAGAGCGGCCAGAGTCACAGCACCAAAGTCCAGTGGCCCAGGATCAGTCACAGGGGCTTCTGCGGGGTGATTTTTCCGGCAAGGTGTTGCAAAGTAGCCCTCTTTCAACAGACATCCACAGGTAGATGTTCTCTTGTTCAACTCTGTGTCTGTACTAATCTCCCGCCCTCTCTCCTCCTCAGCACATGGCTGTTGGGGGAGGGGAGCAGCAATCAATGCTGTTTTTTTTTTCCTCTCTGCAGTCATTTCAGCAATTGTCCACAAGGGGCAGTAGCGGACTGTGCACAGTTCATTTCTATATCCATTTCTATTATACAGTCAGAATTGCACACCTCATTACATACCCCCCCACTTAAAGGTTGACAGTCCCTGTCAACAACCATCGGCTCCAGGGCAGTGATGGGCGTTGATATCATAGGGATTGTTCTCCGGCGGAGTAGGGACCTCTGTCGGGGGAAACCATCATCCCCCCGTTCACCTTCGCTCCCTTGTTCGGGGCTCACAATATCTCCAATAAACTCAGTCACATTTTCTACCCGGGGAGAGTAGGATCGCCGGCGGTAGCGGCGCCGGTTGGGGGCAAATCTGCTTCCTTTAACGGGAACACCCCCGGGACCGGTGACGTCGGCGGCCTCTGTACCCTTCTCTCCCTTCACAACATCAAACTGTACCAGCTCCCCATCACCAACGCTGCGGAGGCACTTACGAGGATTGTTACACTTTATGGCAGTCTGATGTACAAACACGTCATCCTTTGTGTCATTCCTGTTGATGAAGCCATACCCATCGCGGACATTAAACCACTTCACCGTCCCCTGGACCCGAGTGGCCAGCACTTGCTTATCGGTCTGGCTCTGTCTCTTCACACCCTTTTCCCTGATCTCCCCTGCCGAGCGAGCCGCTTTGGCTGGGGCGTCTAGTTTAAAGGTGGCGGCTGTTGTGGGGCACGACTTGCTGGTTCTAGTATATCGGACCACGGGTGGAGGATTCGGACAACGGTTTGCCCTATGGCGGGGGTCGCCGCATGTCCAGCACCTTCCCATAGGCCGACTGGGTTGCTGTCTCGCTTGCCTGTCCGCCTGTTGGTCTAGCCTGAGCTGTAGCTGCAGTATCTGTTTCTGCAACTCTGCTACTATCTGCTTCAATTCTTCCGTGTCACTGCTCGGACTGCTGGCACCGGATATGGACCTGCAGGCCGTAGTATAAGTCTGGTTATAAGCTACTACCGGGAGGAGATTCTGTTGATCACACATCCTGCCGACTACGCCAGATGTAGCGACCGGTGGTAAGGCCGCGGGTGTGTGTGTATGATCTTTCTCAACAGAATCTCCATACTCAGATTTAACCGGTAGTAACATTTCTTTACTGTAAAACATATTTATCTCACAGTCAACCGAACTATATGCGCACTTGTATATATTAGAGTCTCTGAATCTTCACTTCTTCCGGGTACGCAGCAAGAAAAGAAAACACAACAATGAAGGTATCTTTCCCTAACTTTCCCTAAAATCACGTACCAGTCTTATCACAGAAGAAGATGTCGCTCCCACGTAGCAGGCTTGGGGATCTTCTCACTCTTCTTCTTTGGTCTCCTTCTGCAGGTAACAGTCTGTCTCTCCCAGTCTCAGGGCACACAGATCAGGAGAAGGGAGATCACAGCAGCACAAATGGCTCCCTTATGTAGGTCACGGCCCCTGCACAAGCACTCTGGGTGCACGGCGGGCAAGGTTTTGCAGAGCGGCCAGAGTCACAGCACCAAAGTCCAGTGGCCCAGGATCAGTCACAGGGGCTTCTGCGGGGTGATTTTTCCGGCAAGGTGTTGCAAAGTAGCCCTCTTTCAACAGACATCCACAGGTAGATGTTCTCTTGTTCAACTCTGTGTCTGTACTAATCTCCCGCCCTCTCTCCTCCTCAGCACATGGCTGTTGGGGGAGGGGAGCAGCAATCAATGCTGGTTTTTTTTTTCCTCTTTGCAGTCATTTCAGCAATTGTCCACAAGGGGCAGTAGCGGACTGTGCACAGTTCATTTCTATATCCATTTCTATTATACAGTCAGAATTGCACACCTCATTACAGCCTCCCTGCTAACACTCTTGCACCTCTCCAGTCTGTCCTCAAATCTCCTGCCTGACTAAAGGTACCATTACACAGTACGAGATCGTGAACGATATCGCTCAAACATCACGGGTTTGGAGTCGTCCAAACGACATCGTTAGGATATCTTTGCGTGTAACACAGAGATATGACTACGATAAATCGTTGGATCGCTGATTTGAGAACATGTTCTCAAATCAGACGATCCTCGATCAGCCAATCTGCTGTATCGTTGTGTGTGACACCGCGATAACGATGTCGTTAACGACTTCACCAAGTCACAACCGTGAACAAGTATCGTTCGCTGGGTTGTGCGAAGGATAGCTGCTCACCACATCGTTGGTGCGTCGTCCACGATATGTAGACGTGTGACATCTAACCAACAATGTGAAAAAGATGTCCTAACGACCGCGCTCCCGTGAGTTCTTAACGACATTGAAGTGTGTAACGCTACCTTAAGGGTATGTGCCCATAGGACGTTTTTTAAGCAGTCCTGAACGCAGCAAAACCTGAACTGCTTAGACCTTGCCAAGAGATTTGCTGCGTTTAGGTCCTGCGTTTTTATCGCGTTTTTTGTGCGTTTTTGATGCTGCGTTTTTCCTGCGTTTTTGCCATTGACTGCAGCAAAAACGCAGGAATAATAGAACATCATTTCTCTCCCATCCGTACCAAAACCGCAGGGGTTTGACAGTTCTTGATACTTGCAACACCAATGTGTGGGTACAGCGTTTCTGTGAAACACATTGGTTTTGCTGGGAATCAAAGCCACAGGAACAAATTAGCATACATTACCATAAAACCAATGGTAAACTGCATGCAGAAAACGCAGCATAAACGTCCTGTGGGCACATACCCTAAGGCCCCTTTCACATCAGCGTTTCTCAAATTATTATTATTTATTTATAGAGCACCATTCATTCCATGGTGCTGTACATGAGAAAGGGTTACATACAGACAAGTTAAAAATACAATGAGCAAAGTGACAGACTGATACAGAGGGAAAAGAGGGGTGAGAGGCAGTAGGTTGGGTCTGCTCGGGTGGTGGTGGATCTCCAGGTCTAATGGTGCTGGAGTGCCAGATCCGATGGTGGTGGAGCGTCGGGTCCAGTGGTGGTGGAGCGCCGGTGGTCATTGCAGGTTGTAGGCTGTTCTGAAGAGATGGGTTTTCAGGTTCCGCTTGAAGGTTCCGAGTGTAGGGGACAGTCAGACATGATGGGGTGCAGAGTTCCAGAGGATGGGGGATGCTCGGGCAAAGTCTTGCAGGTGGTTAGGTGAGGAACGTACAAGTGTGGAGGAAAGAAGGAGGTCTTGGGAGGATCGAAGATTACGAGTTGGATGATATCGGGAGATTAGTTCAGAGATATATGGGGGGGACAGATTGTGGATGGCTTTGTAAGTCATTGTTAGTAGTTTGAATTGGATACTCTGGTGAATTGGGAGCCAGTGGAGGAATTTGCAGAGGGGAGAAGTGGAGGAATAGCAAGGAGAGAGGTGGATTAGTCGGGCAGCAGAATTAAGGATAGATTGGTGCAAGAATGTTAGCAGGAAGGCCACAGAGAAGGAGGTTGCAGCAGTCGAGGCGGGAGATGATGAGGGTGTGCATTAGTTACTAGTTTAGCAGATTGGGGGTGGAGGAAGGCACGGATTCTGGAAATATTTTTGAGTTGGAGGGGGCAAGGGCTTGGATGTGTGGTTTGAAGGACAAGGCAGAGTCAAAGGTTACTCCGAGGCAGCGGTACAGGGCAAAGTGTGATGTCATTTATTGTGATAGATAAGTCTGGCAAGGAAGGTGTGTGAGATGGAGGAAAGATGATGAGTTCGGTTTTGTCTACATTGAGTTTTAGGAAGCGAGAGGAGAAGAAGGAGGATATGGCTGATAGACACTCCAGGATTCTGGACAGCAGAGAGGTGACATCTGAGCCAGAGAGGTAGATCTGGGTGTCATCAGCGTACAGGTGATACTGGAAGCCATGGGACTTTATGAGTTGTCCCAGACCCCAGACCAAGTGTATAGATTGAAAAAAGGAGGGGCCCGAGGACAGAGCCTTGAGGGACTCCAACAGAGAGGGTATGAGGCGAGGAGGTCGTGTGGGAGACACTAAATGTGCAGTTTGAAAGGTAGGAGGAGATCCAGGAGAGGGCAAGGTCAGTGATACCAATGGAAGAGAGGATCTGTAATAAGAGGCAGGACGGAGAACTGTCTGTTAGCTTTGGCCGTAAGTCGTTAGTAATTTAGGTCAGGGCAGTTTCAGTAGAATGGTGAGGGCGGAAGCCGGATTGAAGGTCGTCAAATAGAGAGTTGGATGAGAGGTGGGATGAGAGTACAGTGTGGACATGCTTTTCGAAAAGTTTGGAAGCAAACGGGAGCAGAGCTGTGGGCCAGTAGCTGGATGTAGAAGTGGGGTCAAGGGATGGCTTCTTTAAGATGGGTGTAAGTAATTGTTGCGTGTTTGAAAGCAGAAGGAAAGGTACCAAAAGTTAGTGATAGGTTGAAGAGGTGGGTTAAGGCTGGGGTAAGTGTTGTGGGGAGGTTGCGGCAGATCCGGCACTTGCGGCGAAAAAAAACACTACTAGTCATGTTTTTTTTTTGCCGCCACAAGTGCCGGATCTGCCGCATCCGGCAGAAATGCACCCGACCGCATGCCCCATAGACAATGCATGGGGCTTGCTGCAAGTACGGCTGTTAGCTGTCAGATGCGGTAAACCTGCCGGATCTGCCACAATTTGAAAAAAAAAGCTGATGTGAAAGGGGCCTAATACACTTCTCTCCTCGCTACTCCCCTGTTTCTTCCCTCTGCAAATCTCTTCACTGGCTCCCAATTCCCCAATGAATCCAGTCAAAGCTACTAACACTGACCTACAAAGCCATCCATAACCTGTCTCCTCCCTATATCTCTGAACTAATCTCCCAATATATTCCCTCACGTAATCTTTGATCCTCCCAAGACCTCCTCTTCTCCTCCACACTTATCCGTTTCTCACCCAACCTCCTCCAAGATTTCTCCCGAATATCCCCCATCCTCTGGAATTCTGCGCCCCAACCCGTCCGAATATCCACCACCCTTGGATCCTTCAGACAGAACCTGAAAACCCATCTCTTCAGGAAAGCTTACAGCCTGCAATGACCAAGCTGTCGCCCCACCACCACCAGAGATACTGCATCCCTGACCTACTGTTTTCTCCCCAATATCCTGTAGAACGTAAGCTTGCAAGGGCAGGGTCCTCTCCCCTCTGTACCAATATGTCATTGTAAATTTGTTTACTGTAATCTATAACTTTGTATGTATCCCTTTCTCATGTACAGCACCATGGAATTAATGGTGCTATATAAATAAATAATAATAAAAATGAACATTTTCAATATGGCGACCTAATCTTAGCAAATTGTGTGCAGTACCGGTGGGTGAAGGCTCACTGTACCCTGGATAGAATCGCTGAGGGGTCTACAGCTTCCAAAATGGGGATATTCATTCTGGAGGATGCACAAGTGGCCATGTGAATAGTATTGTACATGATAATCCCACATCTCATCCCACCTGTGGCTGCACTGCATCCCTGGCTACATTACCCGCCCGACTGCTTCTCACCCGTGGCTGCATCTCATCTCACCCGTGGCAGCACTAAATCTCTGGCCGCTCCTCGCCTGTGGCTGCATCTCATCTCACCCGTGGCTGCACTGCATCCCTAGCTGCTTCTCACCCGTGGCTGCACTACATCTCCGGCTGCACTACCCTCCTGGCTGCTTCTCACCCGTGGCTGCATCTCATCTCACCCGTGGCTGCACTGCATCCCTGGCTGCATCTCATCTCACCCGTGGCTGCATCTCCTCTCACCCATGGCTGCATCTCTCACCCGCGACTGCATCTCCTCTCACCCGCGGCTGCATCTCATCTCATCTGTGGCTGCATCTCATCTCATCTCACCCGTGGCTGCATCTCATCTCGCCTGTGGCTGCATCTCATCTCGCCCGTGGCTGCATCTCATCTCGCCCGTGGCTGCATCTCATCTCGCCCATGGCTGCATCTCATCTCATCCGTGGCTGCATCTCATCTCATCCGTGGCTGCATCTCATCTCACCTGTGGCTGCATCTCATCTCATCCGTGGCTGCATCTCATCCCAGCCGTGGCTGCATCTCACCCCACCCGTGGCTGCACCTCATCCCACCCGTGGCTGCATCTCATCCCACCCGTGGCTGCATCTCATCCCACCCGTGGCTGCATCTCATCTCACCAGTGGCTGCACCTGCATCTTCAGCTCACCCGTGACCCTATCCTCATCTCATCCTGTGCTGCATCTCATCCAGTGCCGCATTCCATTCCACCTGTGACTGCATCCCACCCCTGCTACATCTCATCCCCGGCTGCCTCTCGCCTCTGGCTGCTTCCTCCCCTGGCTATATCCCACCCCCTTATCCCCGAACTGCATCTCCTCCCCAGACTAAACCTCATCACCCGGCCGCACCCCAACCACGGCCGACCACCCATCATCTGAAACTCACCCCTGCCACACCAGATCCCCGGCTACCTCCAACCTCACCCACCTCTCCTCCCCTACTCACCCCACCATGTTCCCGCTTCTTCTCACCTTCACCCCCATCCTTCTCCAATTCCTACTCCCCCCACTGAGTAATGAAATCCTACTCTCATCCTCCATCCTTCCTACCCACCTCACCCAATGCTCCACACTATTTCCCCACTTTCAACCCACCATCTCTAGGCTTACACACCCACCACGCAAGCTCCCCTGCTCCCACCTCCTAACCCTCTCCCTGCTTGCTCCTCCTACTATCCGGTGATATTTCCCCTAATCCTGGCCCACCCCACCACCCCATCTCACTCCCCTCCACCCCACTCCAACGACCCACCACCAACCCCCGTAACCCCCTTAACCTCCGTCCCATTCCCCCCACCCCTGCCTCCCCTGTCCCCTTACCCGGTGCACTCTGGAACGCTCGCTCGGTCCGCAACAAACTTACACTTATCCATGACCTCTTCATCTCCAGAAAACTCTCCTTCCTTGCCCTCACAGAGACCTGGCTTACCCCTCTGACACAACCTCCCCGGCTGCCCTCTCCTACGGTGGATTCACGCTCTCCCATACTCCCCGCCCCACCAACACCCTACTTCTGGCCAATGACTGTTCCTTCTCCCCACTTACACCACCCCCCTCCCCTCCTTCGAGGCACACGCTGTTCGCATCTACTCCCCCTGCAACCTCCAACTGGGTGTTGTCTACCGTCCCCCTGGATCCCCCTCTACCTTCTTTGACCACTTCACAACCTGGCTCCTCCACCTCCTCTCCTCCGACATCCCCTCCATCATCATGGGTGACTTCAATATCCCCATCGACACCCCCAAAGACGCTGCCTCCAGACTCCTATCCCTCACCTCCTCCCTCGGCCTCTCCCTATGGATCTCCTCCGCCACACACACTGGCGGCCACACACTTGACCTAGTCTTCACCCGTCTCTGCTCCCTCACCGACCTCACACACTCAACCATCACCCACTCCGACCACAACTTACTGACATTCTCATCCCTCTCCCCCCCTACCGCGCTACCCCCTCTCCGGACACTCCCCCACCCCCGCAGAAATCTTAGGCTCCTAGACTTCCACTCACTCTCAGAATCCCTCCTCCCCCTCTCAGACTTAGCCTCTTCCCAAGACGATGACTCTGCCGCCTCCCTTTACAACTCCACTCTCACCACAGCCCTCGACCAGGCCGCTCCCCTCACACTTAACACAACACGAGTACAACGACAACCCTGGCTCACGACCCTCACCAAAAAACTCAGACGGACGACTAGGGAAGCCGAGCGGAAATGGAAGAAATCCCACTCCGCAGAGCACTTCGCCCTATACAAGCGTTCCCTCAATACCTTCAAGACTGCCCTTGACTCCGCAAAACAAGCCTACTTCTCCTCCCTAATTACTGCTCTGTCTCACAACCCCAAACAACTCTTCAAAACCTTCAACTCTTTACTTCGTCCCCCTGCACCCCCTCCCTCACCCCTCATCTCTGGCGACGACTTCGCCACCTTCTTCAAAGACAAAATTGACAAACTCAGACAAAGCTTCGACCCACACTCCCCTCGCCCCATCCCACCTCCAGCCCACCCCCCCTCACCAAAACGCAGTTTCACCCCTGTGACAGAGGACCACCTCTCCTCCCTTCTAGCACCATCACACCTCACCACATGTGCCCCTGATCCGCTCCCCTCCCACCTCATCCCTAACCTCACCTCAGTCCTCATCCCTGCTCTAACACACCTCTTCAACATTTCACTCAAATCCAGCACATTCCCCTCACCCTTCAAACATGCCCTAATCACGCCCATCCTAAAAAAACCATCCCTTGACCCCACAACAGTCTCCAACTATCGCCCCATATCTCTCCTCCCGTTTGCCTCTAAACTTCTTGAACAACACGTCTACTCCGAACTGTCCTCCACCTCTCTTCCTGTGCTCTCTTCGATCGCCTACAATCCGGCTTCTGACCTCACCACTCCACCGAAACAGCCCTAACCAAAGTCACTAACGACCTTCTGATCGCCAAGAGCAAACGACACTATTCCGTCCTCATCCTCCTCGACCTCTCTGCCGCCTTCGACACTGTTGACCACTCCCTCTTACTCCAAATTCTTGAGTCTCTTGGCATTACTGACCTCGCCCTCTCCTGGACCTCCTCCTACCTAACGGACAGGACCTTCAGCGTCACCCACTCTCACACCTCCTCCTCACCCCACCCCCTCTCTGTAGCTGTTCCCCAAGGCTCGGTGCTGGGACCACTACTCTTCTCCATCTACACCCTTGGCCTAGGCAATCTCATCGAGTCACATGGACTCCAATACCACCTCTACGCTGACGATGCCCAACTCTATCTGTCTGGCCCTGATATCTCCTCCCTTTTATCCAAAATCCCTCCATGCCCATCCGCCATTGCATCCTTCTTTTCTACCCGCTTCCTAAAACTCAACATGGACAAGACCGAATTTATCGTCTTTCCCCCGAACAACCCCGCCCCGCTCCCTGACCTATCTATCACCGTCAACGACTGCACACTCTCACCCCTCCCCCACACCAAGTGCCTCGGGGTAATCCTCGACTCCTCCCTCTCCTTCAAGCCCCACATCCAAGCCCTCACCACCTCCTGCCGACTCCAACTAAAAAACATTGCCCGCATCCGCTTCTTCCTTGACCACAACACAGCCAAGATACTTGTCCACGCCCTCGTCATCTCCCGCCTGGACTACTGCAACCTCCTGTTCACCGGCCTCCCTGCCACCTCCCTCGCACCTCTCCGCACCATCCTGAACTCTGCTGCCCGACTCATCCACCTATCTCCCCGTTACTCGCCCGCCTCCCCCCTCCGCCGAGCCCTCCACTGGCTCCCCATCCCCCAGCGATCTCGCTTCAAGACCCTAACCCTGACCTACAAGGCCATACACAACTCTCCCCTCCCTACATCTCCGACCTAGTCTCCCGCTACCTCCCCTCGCGCAACTTGCGCTCCTCTCAGGAACTCCTTCTCTCAACCCCCCGCATTTCCACCTCCCACAACCGCACACAAGACTTCTCCCGTGATTCCAGCAGACTCTGGAACTCCCTCCCCCACCACATCAGACACTCCCCTACCCTGGGAACCTTCAAGAAAAACCTGAAGACCCACCTTTTCCTACAAGCCTACACCACACACTGAGACCCAATCCACTGCACCATCTCACCTCTCTCCCCTTCCTACTGTCTCCCTCCCCTCTCCCTCTAGACTGTGAGCCCTCGTGGACAGGATCCCTGGCCCTATTGTACCCGTACGATTGTTTTGTCGATTTGTCGTCGTTTTTCGACCACTTGTCTTTGTCTACCCCCTAACTTGTACAGCACTTTGTATCCTAATAGCGCTATATAAATACCTAATAATAATAATAATAATAATAATCCTGGCCTGGAGTTGGGATATGAGGGAAAATGTGTTTGCCTGATAAAAATTGTATTTTTTATGGGAAAAGATAAAATAAATAGATTGCCTACTGGGGCCCTCCAAACAGAATATCATTGATTTAAAAAAAAAAAAAAAAAAATGCTACTTCACAATTTTGGAGTAACTGATGACACTTTATGGCTATGTGCCCACTGTGTCTTTGTGCACCCACAGCTTTATCATTAAAGTCTATGTGATTTACAAAAAGCTGTGCCCACTGTGCATTTGTGCTGCAGAAATCACCTGTGTTTATAAAAGTCCCTGTCATTTAACCTCTTAAGGACCAAGCCTTATTTTGCAACTCTGACCAGTGTCACTTTATGAGATAATAACTCTGGAACGCTTCAACATATCCCAGTGATTCCAAGACTGTTTTTTCATGACATATTGGTCTTCATGTTAGTGGTAAATTTAGGATGATATTTTCTGCATTTCTTTGACCAAAAGAGTGTTTACATGCAGTGACAGTTTAAAGCCATGACGGGTATAGCCACTTGCATCGTTTTTTTTCGCGGCCGCAAGTGCCGGATCTGCCGCATCCTGTAGAACTGCACTTGCCGCACCGGACCGCAAGCCTCATAGACAATACATGGGGCTTGCTGTATCCAGGCCACAAGTCGGCCGTTAGGTGGCAGATGCAGCGCCACCTGCCGAATCTGTCGCACATCAGCTTTATCCGCTGATGTGAACGGAGCCTTAGGGCCGCTTCACACTGCGGCGTGATCCGGTCCGGTTCTGTTCGGGAGGACCCAGACAGCCGCGGACCGGATCAGAACACAGGACTGGAGGGCTAATTTGCCCTCCGGTCCGCTGTGCAGCCGCACGCAGCTGCAGCCGCTGACAGGTCAGTACTGCAGCGCTGCAGTCCTGACTTATCAGCAGCGGGAACTGCGTGCGGCTGCACAGCGGACCGGAGGGCAAATTAGCCTTCCAGTCCTGTGTGCTGATCCGGATCGTGCCGCAGTGTGAAGGCACCCTTATATAGTCCTAAATTATAAATGTGATCTGTAGCAGTTTTAACTGCTCAAATATCAATTGTGCAACAAAAATCATTTGTTATAATGAAAATTCGCTATTTAGAAAGCAGGAAACAATGACTCAGTGCCAAAAACTCACCAGTTATTGTTTTGGGGGGTCATAGTTGTGCTTCTGGGCTCGTTGAGATGATATAATACAGATGTGTGAAAGTACACTGACCAATGTTATTCAATAGGGCTGGTCAGATGACATTTTTTCACATGTAGTATCCATGTAAAAAACTGCAACATACACTATTTTCTTTCCATTGGATGAGACTCACCTAAGACAATGGGATCTCACATGGAACATCCGTATTGCATCTAATTTGTACAGATACATTGCCAATATTAATCTAGGAAACTGTATGTCATCATATACAATTTAAATTGTTGATGTATGAAAATGAATGTCATAAAAATGTAGAAAATGGACATTCGAATGAGAATACAGATGGAATCGTTTCCTGGATGAAAATTTGTGATACTCATCTGACCCAGGCTATAACTAAGCTGATCATGAAGGCAAAGAATATGAGTCCGCACACATTGGAAGCAGCAGTGTGAACTGCGACCAATCCCCACCAAAAACATGAAAAACCAATGCAAAAACCGTTATAAGTATCACACAAAAGGCGCTCTGCTGTAAAAATAAATAGCAAGTGCCGTAACAAAAACAGGGCCTTTTGGTTTATACGTTTTTGCAAAAAACGTACAATGAGCTGCCTCACCAACTTCACGGTAGGCCCTGGTATAGACAGTCCTAACTCTGTCCCTAGATGCTATGTTAAAAACCAGCCAGTGTGTACATACCTCTGGGCAGGGCGCGGGAGAGCACAGGACAATCTCACCTTGTAAGGCTGTGTGGCTGGCAGCTCTGTGTGCAGACTTCATAAGGGAGGGGCAGGTGCCTCCAAATTCTGCTGTTACCAGCAGGGGTGAACATGAAGCAGAGCGCCTTTTGTGTGATACTTATACAGTTTTTGCATTGGTTTTTCATATAACTAAGCTGATGTATCCGAACAAGCTCTGTGATCACTTCTGTATTAGGCTGGGGCTATATTAAGACATTTATGCATCAGCAATTTTCGTACACGTCTTGTGGCCAAAAGCATTTGCGTAACATGTCTGTGACTTGCTGTTGCATTACTACACTGTGTGCAGAATTATTAGGCAAATGAGTATTTTGATCACATGGTACTTTTTATACATGTTGTCCTACTCCAAGCTGTATAGGTTTGAGAGCCAACTACCAATTAAGTAAATCAAGTGATGTGCATCTCTGTAATGAGGAGGGGTGTGGTCTAATGACATCAACACCCTATATAAGGTGTGCTTAATTATTAGGCAAATGCCTTTCCTAAGGAAAAATGGGACAGAATAGAGATTTGACGAGCTCTGAAAAGTCCAAAATTGTGAGATGTCTTGCAGAGGGATGCAGCAGTCTTGAAATTGCCAAACTTTAGAAGTGTGATCACCAAACAATCAAGCGTTTCATGGCAAATAGCCAATAGGGTCGCAAGAAGCGTGTTGGGCAAAAAAGGCACAAAATAATTGCCCATGAATTGAGGAAAATCAAGCGTGAAGCTGCCAAGATGCCATTTGCCACCAGTTTTGCCATATTTCAGAGCTGCAACGTTACTGAAGTATCAAAAAGCACAAGGTGTGCTATACTCAGGGACATGACCAAGGTAAGAAAGGCTGAAAAACGACCACCTTTGAACAACAAACATAAAATAAAACATCAAGACTGGGCCAAGAAATATCTTAAGACTGATTTTTCAAAGGTTTTATGGACTGATGAAATGAGAGTGAGTCTTGATGGGCCAGAGACAGGATCAGTAAAGGGCAGAGAGCTCCACTCTGACTCGGACGCCAGCTAGGTGGAGGTGGGGTACTTGTATGGGCTGGTATCATCAAAGATGAACTTGTGGGACCTTTTCGGGTTGAGGATGGAGTGAAGCTCAACTCCCGGACCTACTGCCAGTTTCTGGAAGACAACTTCTTCAAGCAGTGGTACAGGAAGAAGTCGGTATTGTTCAAGAAAAACATGATTTTCATGCAGGACAATGCTCCATCACATGCATCCAACTACTCCACAGCGTGGCTGGCCAGTAAAGGTCTAAAAGAAGAAAAACTAATGACATGGCCTCCTTGTTCACCTGATCTGAACCCCATAGAGAACCTGTGGTCCCTCCTAAAATGTGAGATCTATAGGGAGGGAAAACAGTGCACCTCTTGGAACAGTGTCTGGGAGGCTGTGGTGGCTGCAGCACGCAATGTTGATCGTAAACAGATAAAGCAACTGACAGAATCTATGTATGGAAGGCTGTGGAGTGTCATGATAAAGAAAGGTGGCTATATTGGTTACTAATTTTTTGGGGTTTTGTTTTTGCAAGTCAGAAATGTTTATTTCTAAATTTTGTGCAGTTATATTGGTTTACCTGGTGAAAATAAACAAGTGAGATGGGAATATATTTGGTTTTTATTAAGTTGCCTAATAATTCTGCACAGTAATAGTTACCGTATATACTCGCATATAAGCCGAGTTTTTCAGCCCAAAAATTGGGCTGAAAAGTACCCCCCTCGGCTTATACGCGAGTCAGTGCTGTATACCGATGTATACATCGGTACATACCGATGTATACATCGGTATACAGCAGCCCCCGTAATCCAGGGCCCCCCCAGCCTGACTCCGGTCACCTGTAAAGGAAACTATACTTATCACTGCCCGCTGTCCGCGCCCGCTCGCAGCTGCCGACCGCGATCCTCCATCTTGCGTCTTCCTGTTTCTGTGCTCGTCACGGGCAATGACGTCATTCCCTGCGACGAGCACAGGAAACAGGAAGAAGACGCAAGATGGAGGATCGCGGTCGGCAGCTGCGAGCGGGCGCGGACAGCGGGCAGTGATAAGTATAGTTTCCTTTACAGGTGACCGGAGTCAGGCTGGGGGGGCCCTGGATTACGGGGGCTGCTGTATACTACCGCTGGGGCTGCAATATACTACCACTGGGGCTGTATACACCACTGGGGCTGCAATATACTACCACTGGGGCTGTATACACCACTGGGGCTGCAATATACTACCACTGGGGCTGTATACTACCGCTGGGGCTGCAATATACTACCACTGGGGCTGTATACTACCGCTGGGGCTGCAATATACTACCACTGGGGCTGTATACACCACTGGGGCTGCAATATACTACCACTGGGGCTGTATACACCACTGGAGCTGCAATATACTACCACTGGGGCTGTATACTACTGCTGGGGCTGCAATATACTACCACTGGGGCTGTATACTACCGCTGGGGCTGCAATATACTACCACTGGGGCTGTATACACCACTGGGGCTGCAATATACTACCACTGGGGCTGTATACACCACTGGGGCTGCAATATACTACCACTGGGGCTGTATACTACCGCTGGGGCTGCAATATACTACCACTGGGGCTGTATACTACCGCTGGGGCTGCAATATACTACCACTGGGGCTGTATACACCACTGGGGCTGCAATATACTACCACTGGGGCTGTATACACCACTGGGGCTCCAATATACTACCACTGGGGCTGTATACACCACTGGGGCTGTATATACTACTGGGGCTGCCTGTATACTACCACTGGGGCTGTATATACTACTGGGGCTGCCTGTATACTACTGGGGCTGCCTGTATACTACCACTGGGGCTGTATATACTACTGGGGCTGCCTGTATACTACTGGGGCTGCCTGTATACTACCACTGGGGCTGTATATACTACTGGGGCTGCTGCTGTATACTACCACTGGGGCTGCTGTATACTACCACTGGGGCTGCTGTATACTACCACTGGGGCTGCTGGGGCTCCTATATACTACCACTGGGGCTGCTGTATACTACCACTGGGGCTGCTGTATACTACCACTGGGGCTGCTGGGGATGCTACATACTACCACTGGGGCTGCTGTATACTACCACTGGGGAGGCCTGTATACCACTGGGGGGGGCCTGTATACCACACTGCTGGGGGCTGTATACCTGTGCTGAGGTCCACCCTCGGCTTATACACGAGTCAATAGGTTTTTCCAGATTTTTGGGGCAAAAGTAGGGGGGTCGGCTTATACACGGGTCGGCTTATACACGAGTATATACGGTACCTGCACAAACAGATATCCTCTTAAGATAGCCAAATCTAAAAAAAAACCCACTCCAACTTCCAAAAATATTAAGCTTTGATATTTATGAGTCTTTTGGGTTGATTGAGAACATAGTTGTTGATCAATAATAAAAATAATCCTCTAAAATACACCTTGCCTAATAATTCTGCACACAGTGTATTTTATAGACATAACCAAAACACTAAATCATAGCCAAGTCACAGCCACATGTGCTTTGTATGTAAAGCACCACTCCAGTATTTAGATTTTGTTCTTCAGCGCTGGAGTGGCACTTTAAGTCTAAGCCCCCTGCCCCTGGTATTATGCTCACCCGCTGGCATTTTCATGCTTTTTCAGCGCAGCCCCAGGCCCATGGCGCCATCCTGTGATTGTAACTTCTGAGAGGCCGGAAGTCACAAGTTACCGCACAATCTCTCAATACCACTCTGTGAGAGTCAGAGCGAGGCTTCATAGAGATGCATTGATTTGCGAGGTACTGTATGCCTCATGAAACTGGAGTTGCAGACAGTTAACAAACTGCCGTAACCAGAGGGGGCTGTGGTGATAAAAGATGACACCGGCAGGTGAGTTTGAGACAGAGGTCAGGGGACTTAAGATTCTTAGATTTATAGCATTGCAATAATAAAAAATGCCAGTATCACGACAATCTCAAAAGAATGGGTGGCACAAGGGTGAGCAGACAATAGTAAAAACATATGAAAGCATAACATATACAGTTGTAGCCAAAAGTATTGACACCCCTGCAATTCTGTCCGATAATACTCCGTTTCTTCCTGAAAATGATTGCAATCACAAATTCTTTGGTATTATTATCTTCATTTAATTTGTCTTCAATGAAAAAACACAAAAGAGAATGAAGCAAAAAGCAAAACATTGATCATTTCACACTAAACTTCCAAAAATGGGCCAGACAAAAGTATTGGCACCCTCAGCCTAATACTTGATTGCACAACCTTTAGCCAAATTAACTGCGATCAACCGCTTCCGCTAACCATCAATGAGTTTATTACAATGCTCTGCTGGAATTTTTAGACCATTCTTCTTTGGCAAACTGCTCCAGGTCCCTGATATTTGAAGGGTGCCTTCTCCAAACTGCCATTTTTAGATCTCTCCACAGGTGTTCTATGGGATTCAGGTCTGGACTCATTGCTGGCCACCTTAGAAGTCTCCAGTGCTTTCTCTCAAACCATTTTCTAGTGCAGTCCAGTGCCAGAGGCAGCAAAGCAACCCCAAAACATCAGGGAACCTCCACCATGTTTGACTGTAGGGACTGTGTTCTTTTCTTTGAATGCCTCTTTTTTTCTCCTGTAAACTCTATGTTGATGTCTTTGCCCAAAAGCTCTACTTTTGTCTCATCTGACCAGAGAACATTCTTCCAAAACGTTTTAGGCTTTCTCAGGTAAGTTTTGGCAAACTCCAGCCTGGCTTTTTTATGCCTAGGGGTAAGAAGTGGGGTCTTCCTGGGTATCCTACCATACAGTCCCTTTTCATTCAGACGCCGACGGATAGTACGGGTTGACTCTGTTGTACCCTTGGACTACAGGGCAGCTTGAACTTGTTTGGATGTTAGTCGAGGTTCTTTATCCACCATCCGCACAATCTTGCGTTGAAATCTCTCGGCAATTTTTCTTTTCCGTCCACATCTAGGGAGGTTAGCCACAGTGCCATGGGCTTTAAACTTCTTGATGACACTGCACACGGTAGACACAGGAACATTCAGGTCTTTGGAGATGGACTTGTAGCCTTGAGATTGCTCATGCTTCCTCACAATTTGGTTTCTCAAGTCCTCAGACAGTTCTTTGGTCTTCTTTCTTTTCTCCATGCTCAATGTGGTACACACAAGGACACAGTACAGAGGTTGAGTCAACTTTAATCCATGTCAACTGGCTGCAAGTGTGATTTAGTTATTGCCAACACCTGTTAGGTGTCACAGGTAAGTTACAGGTGCTGTTAATTACACAAATTAGAGAAGCATCACTTGATTTTTCTAACAGTTCCAATACTTTTGTCCACTCCCTTTTTTATGTTTGGTGTGGAATTATATACAATTTGGCTTTAGGACAATTCTTTTTGTGTTTTTTCATTGAAGACAAATTAAATGAAGATAATAATACCAAATAATTTGTGACTGCAATCATTTTCAGGAAGAAACTGAGTATTATCTGACAGAATTGCAGGGGTGTCAATACTTTTGGCCACAACTGTAAGCCATACTATGTAAAGAAAAGGAGAAAGACTGTTGTGGCAGGATAAATCAAGACTCCCAAGGTAAACCAAAGTAAAGGGAAGACATATAAAACTAAACTACAAGTGAAAAACACTTCAGGAGCCGCTGAAAAAAAAACTATATAAAAAAGACAGGAAAATGCTGGCAGCTTAGAAAACGGTTAAGAAGGAGCTTATACCAACTTCAAATGATTAAAACCAAATTTGTATTAAATAATGCTTAAAGAGTCGACAGACCAACATGCAAAAAACAATACACCGAGTAGAAGAGAACATCGGAATAAAAAAGACGCTTTAGATATAGATACGTCTCACAGGACTACCCTTGATACTGACCACTACCTTGCATTGGAGCTAATTACACCCTAGTTTTTTGGTGCCCCCATTTCTCAGTTTAGCCAAAGCTTAGAAAACAGTTTACACTTTGAAAACTTGTTGGTTTCTTCAGGAAAAAAGATGTTGGGTAAATATACCTTCCAGCCACATCAGGTGTTAAAAAGGTGAAGTTGTTAAAAGTAATGGCCTGACCATTTTCCAGGCGAATACCTCTTGTAAGTCACTCCATAGGTTATACATTTCAGGGGAAAAAAATGGAGGTAAAAGATAAGATAAGATAAACTATATTGATCCTGGAGGAAATTACAGTATTACAGCAACAGAACAAAGATCAAGAACATTACACACGTTACAAAATAAGTCTATATTATTACAAAATAAGTCTATATGGACAGCAGATGCGGGTAGACTGGTACATGTAGCTCACCTATTCCCCCCATACCCTTAGAACTTCACTTAGTCTTGGGATGCTTTACACTTATACATTTGTTAAACATCCCCAGAGCTGTAGGAACAAACGATTTTCTGTATCTTTCCTCAACCGCTGCTAAAGATGAGTGCAAAGACACCAAAGAAAGGCTCTTCAGGAAAAATACCAACATCCTTTAAATGAAGCATCTTCTACTTGAATCACTGTCTGGGTTGATCTCTGCAAGCAGGGGTCGCATTAAAGGGAACCTGTCACTTGATTCATGCTGCCCGAACCATGAATGTGGCATAAACTAGAGCCTGTCCCCACGATTGCAGCCAGGTATATAATTGCTAACACTTCGACATTTCAGTGAAAATATAGTTTGAAGATCCAGCCAGAAACCAGAGCCCTGACAATTATATGGAGTATCTATAAGGAGAGCATCAGAAACAAGACTAGATTCACACAGCCCCCAGCCGGCTTCTTCCAGCACTGCTCCAGATGATTGACAGGTCTGTGGTTATGGTCCTTGATTTTATCTTCAAACTACACTTTTTCAGAAACGAGCATTTCAGAAAAGAATATACTTGGCTGCAATCGTGCGTCTAGGCTCGGATTCATGCTGCCCATACTTTGGGCAGCACAAATCAGCTGACAGGTTCCTTTTAACACCTATATATACATCATAGATTCTGCTGCAAGCTATTTTACGCCTTAAGCCGGAGTTACACTATTGTGTGACACATGAGTGCAATGCAAGAAAAGTTCACATTGCACTTGGCGCAATGTTAGTCAAACAGGTGGCTCAGATCTGCCAGTTTTTAACAGTTTAGGATCATAGGAAAACTAGGTGTGCATGTGTATCAGTGTGTTGCCCAGTGCAAATGTCTCACTGACTTGGTAAAATGGTGAGTGGTGGCAGTGTAAAGGGTGGCGTGGATGTGGGGACTGTCTGTAGCGTGCTCTTGTTGACCTATTGTAATAGGTGAGCGGACGATGAGGCCTCATTAACACAACAGTATTTTTGCATCGGTTTGTATGCTAAAGCCAAGAAAAACTATCACTGAAAGATTGAGACCTCTTTTGTGTTTTGGCGATACTCTTGGTTTTGACATACAAGTACTCATCAAAAACATTGATGTGTAAATAAGGCCTGAGTGCGGGAAGCCGTTTCCCCCTTTTCGGTAGATGAGTGGTGTTCATGGCAATTACTGTTCCTTTTGCTGCTCCAAACCTATAGAATCTATCAAAGCTTTATCCTGTCACCATTCCTCTTCAATTTCTATGCAGAAGCTATATTCAGGAAGGCTGGACTTGCTGAAAGAGAAGGAATCAAAATTGCTGGGTATTTCACCAATAATCTTAAATCTGCAGATGATACAACATTGATTGCAACAGACAGATAGACTGAATGACTTAAAGGAGATATCTAAAAATTGTGCCTTAAACTAACAGGCAGATAGATAGCTGGCACCTACCTGCCTGTTGTGCCCGCTGCCATTTACTGCTGACTGGAGCAGTCTTAGACTGCTCCTGTCAGGTATTTTTTGGCTTCTGCCAACATCACAACTACAGAGGGGGGAATCCTCCCCTCTGTCAACGAGAGTCAGAACCGCCGTCACGCTGATTGACAGCCGACTCCCCCAATCAGGTAGTGGAGAGCTGGCTGTCAATCAGCGTGACGTCAGCTCTGCACCCACTTGCTCAGAGCAAAGCGGAAAAGCCACTCTGCTCTGTTTACGTGGCCATGTGGTCCCCAGCAGTAGCGGTCTGTGACCGCCCTGTGCTGTGGGTGAACTACGGAGATTGGTGCCAGGCACAACTGGCAAGGAGGTGCCAGCTGCCTGCCAGTTGGT